>NDXB01009347.1:97255-107457 GCA_002631895.1 Agapornis roseicollis
AAAAAAAAAAAAAAAAAAAAAAAAAAAAATCAGAATTTTCCCTACAAATTTAGTGCACCATAGCTGCTGGGGTCACTGTGGACAGCAGGAAGTATTAATTCCCTCTCATCACCTGCAATCACTGGCCAAAGTGAAGAAGATAACAGTAAACACCTGCTGGAGTAGATCAGTATAAAGAAACACCACTACCTCTCCTGGTTAAGACAACAGTGGGAAAAGTATCCTATTTTCTCCAGTTAAAAAGTTCTTTGGGATGCTGTGGTAATAGAGCTTTCCATGTGCACTCTGACCTGGGCTCTGCAAAAACCTGAGCTTCAAGGCTTGCTGACAAGAAAAGATACCAAAATATCCCAGACTTGTCAGGACTTACCTTTTCTCTGTTCCATGTATCATTTGTATATTGCAGGCATTTCTCCTTTCTGGTGTGCTTCAACATAATACATTACCGACACACATGACATCAAGGTCAGAGAGAGCTTCCACTAACATGCCCCTCATACACTGCTCTTTAAATCTCACCTTTTCACCTAACAAATTAGATGCAAATCCTTGGGAGATTCCTAATGAGCAAAATGGAAGGGGGAATTTGGGCTGCAGCATCCCACTGGGAGAGAGCTCCCCAAGGCCAGTGGGGGTGGAGGCAGTTCATGAAGAACCCACGAAACAGCCAGAGGCAGAGGGAACTGACTATAGAATTCTAGACTGCTTTAGGTTGGAAGGGACCTTTAAAGGTCATCTAGTTCAACCCTTTTTTGCAAGGAGCAAATTCATCTTCAATTAGGTCAGGTTTCTCAGAGACCCATCCAGCCTGATCTTGAATGTTTCCAGGTATAGGGCACCTATCTTTCGGGCAACTTAATGGGCAGATGGGACACCATGGATCAGAAGGAGGCATACCAGGGGAGCCTGAGAGCCAGCAGTGTCATCATGAACACAGATTTTATTTATTGTTATAACACAGCGAAAGTAAATCATACCAAGGCAGCAAAAATTTTTCTGACCCAGTGCTGGGAAGAAAGAGGACAAAGACAATGTGCCTGGATGGGGTGTAACAGCAGCTCTTGTATCAGGACTTAGTGCATAAATGTGGAGGTGATGTTTTGCAGATTTATTCACTGAGAAGGCAGAGGAGCAAGGGTATAATAGGCAGTAGCGTGCCCATACCATGAAAAATAGGATTACCTTGTAACACTGCACTTTTCTTAAAAAATTAAAAACCAGGGAAATAAACAGAGGACAAATGGAAGCAGCTTTACTTCAACAGACTTTGACATTAAAGGAAGCTACCTCATTCCTTGACTCTTAGCAGAAAGAAAGGGGTTACACTCTAGTAAAAGAAGACTGCTTATATGGTGTAGGTTGAAGGTTAAATGGCAATACATGAAGTTTAAAGTTGGGTCCAGCAGTAATAATTCAGTGATAAGTTCTTTATCTCATTAAAAAGAATTAATACTGTTCTTGAGATTTGTATGAATCATATATAGAAAAATAAAATCAACCTGGAATGTAGTTTTATAGTTTTCTTGTGGATCTACTTTTAGCTTTTGAGTTTTTAAAGCTGTTTCTTGCAAATCTTGGGTTATTAAGATAAATCTCTGTTAGCCATCCTCTATCTTTGTAGTTTTACAAAGATACAGTACAACAAAACCATCCCAAGTTAATTAAACCCTTAGAGAGGTACTGCAGAAGTGACATTTTTTACCACAATGACATGATCATAACTCATTGTCAAAACACACATAATTTACCTTGGAAGTTAACTTCTTGCTGGAAATATTAAAAACACTCTGACATTTGATGTACTAACTTCTGCCACAATGCTGGTTTCATCTACTACAAAAAACAACGCTAAAAACCACTTTCATCATTATAAATAATTCTCTGTATCAGCTGTGAATTAATTTTCTTTTCATTCATTTTAATAGCCAACTACTAACTTCTTTTCCCAGTAATTTCTTAGGTTTGCTGTCACATGCAACTCTACTTCCATTCATCAAGACTACTCATTAACAACACTGAAATTACATTTCAACTATTAGGCAAGAAAAATCAGCAAACCCACAAATTAAAAAATAAGCATTTGCATGAAGGAATGTGGAGAATGCTACCAACACACAGTATATTATACCAGTTGTCTTTTCTATTCATCACGCAAAGACGAGAATTATGCATCATTCAATTAGATATTGTATGCAAGACTAGCTTCAAATATCTATATGATACTTTTCTGTAGTATGGAAGAAACTGAGTTTGCAGAATAATAACAAAAGCTGGAGTTCAATTTCATATTATCAGTCGTTGCATAGCCCATAGCACTACCAGTGTATTGCTTCTTGACAATACATGAAGTTGAACCCCAAGTCATTTTCTGCTTTACTGATCCAACTGCAAAAGAACTGTGAAATTCTGGTACTCATTACAGAAAATACTTACAATTTTTTTGTTTTCTATTAATATTGTTGAATTGTTTGTTTCGACATTCCTCAGAATCACTGTGCCATTCTGGTTTCTGTAAATGAATTCATTATCTACAAGGAAGAAAAGAGAAGAACATTAAGGAAATTTGGAATTGTCTGGGTAGAAGCCAGTTATGGACTTGAACCAAAAGTACTGCTGAGAACTTCTCTCTAAAGAACACATATTTTTAACACAGCCATGATGTGATGTTAAAGTGTCTTCCAGGCTAGCCATTAAATAACATGGTTAGCATTTGTCAAATGTTTATTCTGCCTCACTTTCCAAGAGCTGAATGCAAGAGGGTGACTTTTTCTGAAAGTGCATACACAGCTTGCTATATTATTAGTGTAGAAAAAAAGAAGGTTGAAAAACACTTCTAACGCTTAAAAGTTTTCAAAATCCTTAGTCTCTGTAGGAGTTTAATAATCCAGATACCTGGAAAGTCTCCAAAAGGTAAAGGCAAATCACTCTCTAACTAAGCAGATTCTGGAACCTTATATTGTGCAGATCTTCCAACTCTGCCATTTGTCCTGCAAACTTATACCAGAAGGAGATGCATGCAAAGAAATTGCCATTTCCACATGGAACAAGACAAAGAATCTTGTTCCTATTGCACTTGGGACTACTACAGCACTCAGGACATCTAGACAAGGACAAGAATCTCCTACACTGCCTGCTGCACAGGCAGGAGACAGTCTCCAGCTCTCAAAGTTCAAAGCTTACTTGACAGAAAGGCTGGTGTAGACATATGAAAGAAACTCCAAATGAGGGTTGGATAGCAGGTCAAAGGTTCAGGATGAAGAAACATACAACAATAAAGGGCTGTCATCTTGTCAGATGTCATAAACTGAAGTTCAAGTCTGATCAGTGCTTACACACGCTGCCCCAAAGATAAAACATAAGATGTAAGTCCCAAGCATTCTACAAGAGTAGGGTTACTAGTTTTTTGCAACCTGGCTAAATGAAGATTGAGAACTGATGAATCCCACCAAACTTCTACCTCCAGTTTTAGCTAAGGAAACAATTGCTCATTGCCTACCCTCACTGTGTTTACCCCAGGGTGGCTATCACAGTGCATCCCACAAGTGTTAGGGACACATGAATGGTTAAACACTATCCGTAGGTTGTGCTGGGATAAGTCAAAGGTGAGTTTAAATCCTGCAGGATACAAGCACAGACACAACTTATTGTAACCACAAATGTGTGCACTGCCCAGCTTAGAGTAACCTGCTGAAGACATGACTGGGTCCAGAGTCCCAGTCTTTCAAAACTTTGGTGTACTGACCTAGCATGCTCCTTCCTTATCTGGTTTCAGACTTATTTATAAGCTGGTGATGACAATTCTCTTCACAGTCATTAACCACCTTCGAAAAATGCTCTGAAAGTGCAGATGAAAAGCTTCAACACTCTACTTACTACTATCAATAAAAACAGTCATCTCCTACATATCACAGTTTTACATGTAAGTGTAGGAAGAAAAAATCTTTACTGAGATTGGGATGAATCAGATTCTGTGAGGCCAAATAGTTCCTGCAACACAGATGATCCTCTCCAAACAGCATGATTTTAGAGACTTCAGGTTCTCAGTGCCCAAATCACAGCAGCAGCCCTTCAGTCTCATGCAAATTTCTGAAAGCATCTCTTTATTTCAATTATGGAATAAATTTTATTAATACCTTGTGTCATCAGTAAAAACATAAATTAGATAATTTGATACCAGAATAATGAAGAGAGCTCCTGTTTCGATTTGACAGTATTAGAATTTTATCATTAGCTCTGGAGTGTTGTCCGAGAGCATGGCATTTTCATGCCTGATGATATTCTGGACCTTAAAATATTGCTTCATATAATTTACGGCTGAACATGCTATGATTCTTAAACCTGGGAAAGAACTGATTGAACAGAACTAGAGCAGAAATCAAAATAGTCATAGGCAGCATAAAGAAGACAAATGATGAATGCTTGTTCCTTGCCTTCTCCAAAACAAATATTGGAGGTATTAAATTACACCAGCCAGTGACAGATCCAACATAAATAAAAGGGATTATTTCTTCATGCATAAAGCAAACAATCTGTGGAAGTCACAGTCACAGAGTACAGACAATGCCAGGACCGCATGTGGGTCCAAACAAAAATTAGAAAAATGGAAGAAAAATCCATCAAAGACTATTGGTCTTAAGGAGAGACACTTTTCAGAAAGCCCCTGAACCTGTGATTCTGATCAACTTCAAGTATAGAATTATCATCTTGAGAAATTCACTTGCTTTTTAAATTCTTCCCTAAGCATTTGCTCTTGTCCTGAGCCAGACACCAGAAGAGATGATGCAAATGATCTCTGAGGTCTGATCCAGCAGCAACTTATTTATGACTTTAAACTCCAGCTTCCAGATCCTTAAAAATGCCTCTGTGCTAATAATTTAGGAAGTTGTAGTGGTTTAAACCCAACTGGTAATTCAGTGCCACACAGTCTCTCTCTCACCCTCTCTCATTCACTCCCCTCAGACTCCCAGAGGGTTGGAGAGGAGAACTGAAAGAATGCAACTCCCATGGGTCAAGATAAGAACAGCCCAGTAACTAAGGTATAACACAAACCCACTGCTGCTACCACCAATAATAACAATGATAAGGGAAATAACAAGGGAAGAGAATACAACCACTCACCACCTGCCAACCGATACCCAGCCTGACCTGAGCAGTGATCTCACCCTTCCGGGTGACTGCCTCCAGTTTTACATCCTGGGCATCATATGCTGTGGTATGGAATACCTCTTTGATTAGTTTGGGTCAGGTGTCCTGTCTCTGCTTCCTCCCAGCTTCCCCTCCTCCCTGACAGAGCATGAGACTCAGAGAGTCCTTGGTCAGAGTAAACATTACTGAGCAGCAACTAAAAACATCAGTGTTACCAGCACTGTTCCCAGGCTGAAAGTCAAAACCACAGCACTGCACCAGCTACTAAGAAGGAAAAAAATGACTGCTACTGCTGAACCCAGGACAGAAGTGATACAATAAAAGGTATTAATGCTTCTTACACACCTCGCCTTTATATCCTTATACCATTAAGGATGAAGCATCATCCGTATGCCACTAAGGATGAAGTTATATGTGAAAGTATGTAGTCCAAATTTTAATTTTCAGGTATTCAAGAAATAACTGGAATAACTAAACTGAAACAAAGAATGTTATGCAATTATGAGACATTTTGAAAAAGATTAATGCTTTATCACCCTATGTCAACAGCACAGAATGTTTTCTAACTGCGTACTAAGTTGAGACAGAAAAATCACATTTTAAATATGGCCAGCTAAGCATCTAGATGATTGTAAGCCTCTTAGGATATTTCATAACTGCAGAAAAAATTAGCAATGAAAGGTTCAGTACTCAGGTAAATAGTCCATTAATCTAACGAGTCTGTGGGGCTGCTAATATTTGGTAGCTGTTTCTTGAGCATTGCATGAACTGATGAAAGTTACATTACTGCCCATAACGACATCGTTACTAAAATTTTATTGGTCCCTGTGCTCAAAAAACCCTAACATTTTAACAAACTGTGAAACTTCAAGATGATTACATAAAAGTTCCCCCACACTTGGAAGTAGGAGATGAAAGAATTTCCATTATTTGTTAAAGTGTAACAAATTTAAAATCAGGTACAAATCTGCTGCATGTACTTCTGGTACAAATAAGGAAGAATAAATGAAGCAGTGCTGATTTGTTAGGGCTGTAAATCTTGCTATTATATTCAATACAAGCCATCAACACAGCATCTGAATTAATGAACAGAAAATTGGTCTGCTTAAGAAAAGACCAAATTGATCTGCATTATATCCAAGCAAAACACTATGAGGTTTAGCTGGTCTGTATGTCATATTATCTTAGTCCTCAAAAGAATCGATGAATAATATTCCTGGATTTCTGTGTGAAACATGTGATTTGTTCCAGTGAAAGAGCATTTACTTAAATGGGGCAAACCTCAATCAAAGACAAAAAACAATGCAGTAACCTCTGTCTGTAATGGATTCTGTCCAGCAAGCTGATGAGAATTTGCAGCCTGATTTATAGTTGTCACCACAGCTGATAAAGGTCATCACTGCATCACATTTTTTATACCTGCCTTTCTTTGGGGCTGGTTTTCAGTGTCAATGATGCTGAAAATTGTAACTTTCAGGCATAAAGCCATGTATTCCATTTCTTTAACAGCAGAGTTCACTTGACCAACTTGCCACTCTTTCAACTTCCAGGAAACTGTGTGGTTGGTAGGATATATTATGTGTCTGTGATTGTAGACACAGATATGTACTCAGGGTTACGGATGTGACTGATTCCAGAAAGTACAATTATTAGAAATAATGGTACAGAGTCAGCGTAGAGGAATGGGTGAACTTTGACAAAAAGTCTTAAAAGCCTGCTAAGCAGAACAGGTAAAATGAGAAAAGCCAAGACCAAAGATGTATCTGCAGTGTCAGAGCTTCCCAGCTTCTCTGTACACATCTGTCCCAGATTCAGTCAGAAATACACATGCAGAGCTCATACACAGGAATACACAGCGATAGGGAGCTCATGTCCCTTGCAGTGGCTCTTGCCCCTTCCTTACCAGGAACAGCACACACGTGAGTTTGCCTAGCCTGGCAGCTCTGCTCACTGGCCTCTTGTTTAGGCTGAAACAAGACAAAATGATGGGATATTTTTCTTAACAGAATAATGTTCTCAAAAACATTTTTAATGAAGCTGTAATTTGTTACCAGTTTAGCAAGTGACAAATGAAAAGCATTAAGAAAAAAAAAAAAAAGTTATGAAATTCTGATGCAGCGAGTCAGCTGTAAGAGTTAGCAAAAGGCAGAAAGTAGTATCAGGACTGTTAGGATAGCTCCAGTTGTTTAGAGCCACAGACTTAGAAGAAAAGGCAACTTCTCAAGTCCTGCAGTTTCAGATGAACAGACATAAAAGATAATTGCATGAGTCTCAGTTTGATGAAAGTCAGCGTTGAGGGAATTATCGTTCTCAATCCCCAAGATTAAGGAAGATTCGTGAATAAAGGAAATTTAAGTCCTGCAGTTGTTCTGAACCATTTCAGATAAATGAGTCTCCAGATACCAGCAGGACCATCAAGTCTGGCAAACAAATTATGCTGTGTCAAGAGAGCAGACGGCAGCAAGCCCGGCGGGAATGAGCCTGCATCGCTCCCTGGGGCCTGAGGTCACGTTGCACTGGACCACATATGCTGCTGGGTTGGAGCTCTGTACTAGCACAGCGAATGTCACAGGGCTACCGAGGGAGGACTGGCACTCTTTCTCATCCCTGCTCCTGCAGGAGGGTCTTTGCTAGATGTGACCTCTGGCATGCCCCACAGCAGCTGGCAGGTACCTTGCGTCTAATGGGCTTTACAGTGGTGTCAGAAATCTGAAGGTGTCCTCTGAGCTTTGCAAGAATTGAAAACACCACATCCTATTCAACCCAAAGAAGCCAATTATTGCAGCTGAAAACAAGTCAAGAGCCTGATGTTATCACCCTCTATCTTCTAAAAACTGAAAAGCTGTTGTGAGCTTTTTAATGACCCAAAGCAGTCAGGTCTTCAGAATTTTACTTTACCTCTGAAGGACAAGGCTTCCACCAGCCCTGCAGCACTGCCCACAGCGATGCAGGGCAGCACACAGCAGTCAGCCAGGCTCACCTCCCCCTTTGCTGACATGATGGCAATGCCTGAACCAGCCAAGGGTTTCTTGGAGTCCTCCCAGACAGGTATCAATCAGACACAACTGGTTAGCATATACCATCTAACAAGATAACAGGCAGGAAGATTGCAACAGTAGGACAGATGTTTTTTCAAACAGAATTGGTATTTTCAGGCTGGCAACAGCATGTACTACAGTTGTACTCATTTGGAAAAATACATGAGGACAGGGCAGTGGAATTAGAATAAAGAAAATAATTTTCTTTTTGTTTAGCATCCTAACAAGATTTTTGAAGGGCCAGGTGAGCCCCAGCACAGCCGATGGGGAAAGGAGCGGGGTAGACTTGGACATACCACAGCCTTCACCCCCAGCACACACACACCAGGGTGAAAGAGAAGGGTCCAGCTGGAGAAAGCAAACTTAGACTACCCACAGCTGACCTGCAGCACACTGGGTGAAACAGTCATACTGCTTTGTAGTGATTACCCACATTTGCAGGATTGGGGGAGGTTGCCAGTTTACACTGAAATACAGTCTGTCTCTATGGGAATGACATCATGACCAAACCAGATACCCGGACAGGCTGTGGGCTGAGCAGCAGGGAGTGTTCACTGTTGTGACTATTGGCATCCACACCCGCAGGCCAGCCCATGTGCAGCAGAGCTGAGGAGAGCAGACATCAGCATCAGACACAGCACTGGATCAGTACAGTCATCCCCACAGCTCACAGGAGTATCCCTCACAGAAAGTAGACTTGGGTGACTTAGGATTTCCTGCAAAAAATACTGCTTTCTAAGGGACACAAGGAAGGGAATAGGGCAAGCTGGGGTTAACAGGCTACTGTGTATGGGGCCAAGACCTTAGAAAACCTCTTAATCCTGCCAGATGCAGCAGAAGCATTGGTTTGTTATCTTCAGAGAATGATTCTGGAAGAAAAAAGCTGAGGTTTTGGGAAATAATGGAATCAGAGAAGAAAACGACACAACAAGGTAAATTCACAGAGGAAATAAAAAATTCCGGAAAATAAGCCAGCAAACATCAACAAGAAGCACCAAACAAGAGGAAGAAGGTGAAGCCTGATATGAGCAGGGAGAAGGATGAGTATAGTCTTAGGGAAGTACTCATTTCACTTTGCTTTTATGTATTTAGTAGGTCTGCAGGATTATTGACCCACTCAGGACAATATCTGCTAAACAGGAGTCATGTAGGTGAGTGGCCACCCCAGGATCTGCACTCTCTGGGCAGGGGTAGTTTACTCCTCAGAATAGCACAGGGAATCGATGTTCGACAAACACTAGGACCATGCATGCTTGCTGATTGCTGTAAAACTGAACCACATAGAACATAATGCAAAATAAAAGCACAATCAGTACCCAATGGAAGCCTATTCACATGTCCAGACAGATGCAATCGCAAATTCAGGTGGAAAAGAAGGATGTTGTGATGATGCATTTAATGCTATGATCTGTTGTTCTTTCGAGACATACTGCAGTGCATCTATTTGATATTTATAGCATGTACCCACAAGCAACTGAATCTGAAATTCCCTCCCCAAAACAGAAGCCAAGCTTGTTTTGATACTAAGCTGCTTTCCAGAGAGAAAATGCAGAGAAGGCTTCCTGTCCCCTGTCCCCTGGTGCTGCAGTAAGTTGGCTCTGGAGTAACAGAGAGAGAAGGAAGCAAGGATCACAAGTAGAGAACAGCATTTACAGACTCCCAGCTTTACCTCTCCCTCAGTGAGAGCTGGTCCCTGAGGAACTTGGCACTTGTAACTCTCCACAGCCCTCAGCTACCACCCTGCCTTTTGTTTTCAATCCATCTGCCCCCACCAGCAACTCACTTTTCTTTAGTCTCACTAGTCTGCAGTGCAGAAGTAAGAGTCTGTTATACTTTGTGATGGTTATGCAAGGGAGCAACAGGGGACAGCGAACAGCTTGCCTTTAACAACATCGCTACAGCCTTAAATTCCAGGAGACAACTGAAATCCCATTTTTATGTTTCTGGCATTGTGGGTCATTATCCTTTTACTGTTTCCAGCTTTTTTTTTTCTTTTTTTTTTTTTTTTTTTGTGTGTAA
>NDXB01009347.1:107577-180024 GCA_002631895.1 Agapornis roseicollis
TTTTTTTTTTTTTTTTTTTTTTTTTTTTGAGGCTGAAAGGAAAACTGCTTTAGATAGGTGATTTACTGTAATTTAGCTAAATGCTGCATAACACATTGCATTGGTATATTAAATAAGTGCAACATGATAGAATGTGCTTTATTATGCAAGAAGTGGTTTTAATTGTCATCATCTCAATGAATTTGCACTTAGTGCACCAATATACCGCTTTTACAGTAGTAACAGTAATAGCTCAGGAAAATTCCCATATCAGCGTGCAGGCTTTTAAATTAACGTGTCAGACGCTCGAAGGAGGCCAAGTTCTGGGAAAACTTAAAACTATAAAAACAAGTAATGCCAGTCTGTTTCTCCTTTTTGTTTAATCCCAAATCTTTCAAGATCCAAACTCAAAAAACCCCACCTTATTCAATCACATTGAGAGAAAACCTCAGCACCTGAAATCCAGGCAGAGCACACCTCTGAAATTTCAGTCCCAAATCTGAAACCAGGTACAATTCTGCCTCTGCTTCTCATTTGTGAGACTGAGCTCCACTTCAAAGACCCTTAGTCTGGGAACTCTATAGGCTCAGATCATGGCTCAGTAGCATAGGCATGAAAAGCTGAGGACATTATGAGAAACAGTGAACCCGTTTCAACTTCAAACACCTCCTCTTTCCTGCTTCTACCTGCTTTTATAACACATGAGGAAGGAGGGTGGGGGGAAAGAGGGATGCTACAGTTAGGAAAAAAATGAATGAGAGATCCTCTGGAGTAAATCCATTTTGACTCTTTCCAGGGCAAATCATCCCAATCACAAAATTGTTGCAAAATCCTAACAACAATAAAAATACACACCTTGTCACTTGCTGCTCTCAGTTTATCTCCCTGTAACAAATGACAGAAACACAGGGACTTTCAGCACACTGAACTGACTTTGCTGCATTTCAGAGCTGAAAAAGCTTCCTCAAAAATTCTGCCATCCTTTTTCCCTGTTCAGTTGTGCTCATGCCATGTGCTTTTTAAACCCTAGGCATTACAGCAGGAAAACTGCAGATAACCCCTAGGTTACCCAAGTCCACACAACTAGAGATAAACTCATCCCTTGGATGCCCTGCCACAAACTTCCTACAATCACCACAATTGCCAAAAGCAATT
The DNA here is from genome assembly GCA_002631895.1 of Agapornis roseicollis. Taxonomy (NCBI): domain Eukaryota; kingdom Metazoa; phylum Chordata; class Aves; order Psittaciformes; family Psittacidae; genus Agapornis; species Agapornis roseicollis. The sequence continues at coordinate 108,712 of NDXB01009347.1, forward strand.
AAACCACAAACAACTGATTTCCCAGGAAATGATCCCTTAATGCCTTTATCCACACCCCACATATTTTTCATGGTCTCACCATGTGTCAAAACAAAGTGTGGACAGCAGGTAGCATATATCAGCTTACCCCAGCCCTGCAATGTGGCTGGAGTGGGTGATGCAGACCCAAACACACCATGGCACAGATTTTACTGTGAGTACAAAAAAAACCCTCCAGGGCTTTTGCCATAGTTTTTGCAAGCCCATGTGAGAGTCTAAACTACCATTCCTGATTGATTGTCCCCACCTTGCCTGTTCCATGCAGGTACTCTTGCTCCAGGCACCCCCTGCTTGCCACAGCCCAGTGCAGAATGGCTCTGCCTCATTTAGTTTGGCTTCATGCAGGTGAGTGCATAACCCAAGGTGTTACACACAAATGTAATAATCCATTTGACACTGAGAAGAAAAGGAATCCATGAATAAATTGTCATTAGAATGTGACCCCACAGCTTGCTTTCTTGAGTCCTCTGTGCATTTCCTTGCCTACTTCTCTTTGCCACCCACCAAATTACACTTGTTAGCGGCCATGACAGAGAGAATGAACATATAAAAGGGCTTATTTTCCTTTTCATTATTACTATTGTGGGTGGAGTAGTGAAATGTCAGTACAGACTGAATGAGATCTTTGTATATTAACAAGAAAATTTGCTATGTATACAGCTCTGGATAAAATTTCAATTATCTTGGTGTGATTTATTGCATGAGCCCTTTTATGCTACCCTATCATTTCAGGTAGGATAGATCTGTCTGGGAGTATGACTGTGTTGAAGTTCAGCTGTAAAACAAGTCTGTCAGAACCATGACCATCACCATGACTTCAGGTTTGTGAAAATCAAGGCAGGGAACACATGAAATCCAACATTCTGCGCATTTTGGTTACCAGTCCCTGTTTACTCGGTTTGGACTGGACACAAGAGGGCACCATATTACACAGCTGATGGAAACAGTTTCAACATTTGCAAAGAACCATCAATGAATAATTGGACACAATGATGAGCAGTGGACCAGGCAAGGAATGGCACCTGAAGGAGAACGGAGGCTTCCTACACCCAACCACAGGGAAACTGCTATTGGAAGAACAGTTCACAACTATACATACAATCTCATTGTTTTTAAACTAAGTGATAATGGAATGAAAAACTTAGTGTCAACTAAGTAAATAGCTGTCCCTTAACATGTGAAATCAGTTTGCCCACAGTGACTGGGCCAGCTCCTGCAGGGACTCCCATGCTAAACCCAAGAAATTGTTCCTGAATTTCTTATATCACTTATTCTTGTCCCTATTCCTTTCTCCACCAAGGAACCAACACCACTTACTGCCTTGTTTGATGTTGGTCTTGAGTTGGTTGTTGTTTGCTGGTAAAAGGTCAAACATGCTGATGCAGATGCTGAAGTGAAGGAGCCAATATGAACACCCAGTTTAAGCACAATGGATAAAAATTGGTTATGCCAAAAGAATGCCTGGTCCTTTCCTGAATCCTGGTCAACCTTTTGTCAAAAATATCTTCTTAATGGGTTCTCTATTGGTTAAAAACTTTCAGCAGATGGCATTAAAATCAAAGAATGCCCTTATTCAATGAATATGACTTTTTCATAATTTTCTTTATTTTCTATCCTTACATAATGTCTTTGTTACTCAGGGAAACTCTTCTTTTTATTATGCATTTCCATGCTTCTGTCATGGTCTTTGTCCTCTTCTGAACCATGTTTATCCCCATTAAAATCTATCTGTTTTAGATAGAGCAACCCAAACTTACTGTAGCAATCAAAGTGGGTAAACCGATGCTATTTTCAGTATTGTTCTCCTCTAAGTATAGTCCAATATTGTTTCCCCTAAAAAATGTTGATTGCAGCAGAAAATTGATTATATATTCTCAGTTTCCTTCTCTGGAGAAGGAAAGCAAATACAAAATATGCAATTCCAATAAACTCCTTAATGGTTTTCATACTCATACTATTCTGGCTTGATAATTTAGCGATATTAGCCATTCTGTGCCCATTAGGAAAGAAAAAAGGCATATTACAATCATTGGCATATAATTCTACTTATAAAAATATCTTTGTTTGTGATGCATTAAAAATAGAGAAGAAATAAAGAATAAACGTTAAACATTAATTTGTTTTAAGGCCATATCTTATTCATGCTACCAAGATTGGTATCAGCTAAATGCTTCAAGGTAAAAGGTGACAGTAAATTCTCACAAATGCTGCCCTTGAGATTAAACCTGGAATTAAACCCTGGCAGAAGTAAAGTAGAGAACACATGGAACATATATATATGTATACATAAATGTATATATGTACACTTACATAAATGTACAAATAGTGATATTTTTAAAATGGCTTTATGACTTTTTTTATGTCACAATTCACAGCACACACTCCCACTGGTAAGGTGAATAAGGAAGTAAAAGATACCTCTAAATTATTAATAAGGGTCCTGGCTTATGCACAAGTCTTCCAAGAAACATGTCTTGTAAAACGAGTCAGTTCATCAACCAAAGCAATAATAAACAGCAGTAAAAAAAGCTTCATATGGCACAGAGTATGTGCATTAACCCTGTTATGGGGCAGATGGGACAGCTCTAGACCTCGGTGGCTCCACTCTCTGTTGATGCTGCCAGAAGGCTGAGAAAGCAGAGCCAGCTGCATAGCAGGTTTGGGGCATGGGCTCTTGTCTATGAGGAAACAGGAAAATTGACTGCTGAGCAGAGACCAAGTGTTTATTAGGATGACAGCAAATTACACTATTGGAAAACTTTCTGGACACTTGATCCAAGCAGAATTGATGGAGAGTAAATGTTTGTCCCAAGTTTTGCTGGTTCTTCTCAGCCTGCCTGAAGGTACCACCGTATTCAGATATTACTACACTGCATGTATGGCAAGGCCAACGCTTTCAAGGAGCACCTGGACTGACTTATCCTGCATAAATGACCACATTGAACAGAACTGCAATGAGCCCAGATTCTCTTTGAACTGCTAGATTTACCACCCCTGCAATGTACAGCTGATTTTTACAAGGTCCAATGCATGCCAACATAACCATCATTTATCCAGCAGGTCCAAAACTTTGCCCTTTATGGGGAAATTGTTTCTGAGCTGAAACATTTTTTTCCCTCTTCTTGGCTTGAGCATTAAAATTTCCAACTGACTTTTTATTAGACTTTGTTTATGTTTTCTCCATCTATGCCATTGTAATCTGCTTTCCTTGGAAAGTGAAAATGCTTTGAAGCCAATTATCCAGACTGAATGATAACAAATCTTAAAAATTAACAAATCAGGTATAAGGCTTCAAAAGAATCTGATATCTTTAAAATGCATTTTCTAATGAAATTAAACCTTGGACACTTTTCATTAACCTTTCAAATATGTTTACACTTTGAATGCCTATGAAGATACAATTTTAATAATGCTTTTGGGTACTAAAAATTTTAAGATTCATTTCATTTTCTTTCTGAATCAAAGGAAACATTTTTGTAAGTTATTTGTCCCTAGAAGCTGGGACTTTAAGTCAAGTAGCAAAATGAAAATTTGGCATTATACCTAGCTGTCAGCATTGTGAAGGCAAACACCATGCCCAGTCGTACACAGACCTGGTGGTTACCTGTTCAGATCTTTCTCTCCATCAAACACATGTTCTAGTGAGCTGTTTCTCACCCTCCTTCTCCTTGCGTTTTGTTTTCCTTCTTTCATCTCTTCATACTTGTGTTCTTACCTTGCTAAGCATGGGACTAGAAGTGGAATTTAAGAGTTGCTACACTCTTATAATAAGGGATTATTTCTCATCATTTCTGTCTCAGGATCGCTTACAGGACTATCTCACTTTCTGTCAGGGATTATTTCTCATTACTGCCAATGGAAAGATAAGTCCACAAAGTAATCAGATTTAAAATGCAGGAGTATGTGTACAGACCTAGCCCTGGTTTCACACAAAGCTGGGCAGGTCCTGCTGGGACCTCTATAACATGAATTTATGGCATCGTGATCACGCAGTATGGTATAATATGGTACCAGAACATACAGATTTTAACTCTAACAGAGTGACTTTTGGGGTTAGGGCCAAACAAATCATATTACATGCATGCATATGCCTTACAGTGCCGTGGAACTCAAATAATTTGAACACACTTAAAAAGCCAACCCCAATACTTCTATGTAATCCTTGTATGTAGCCCCCATCCTCTCTAAAATTATATATTAGAGATGGAAAGCATTCAGGAAATGACGAGGATGGTTCTAGGTTCTGATCCAAGGCTCATCAAGCAAATAAGAGCAGGATTCCAAGTAAGCAAAAAGAAATTCCTTATGTGACTGATCTTAAGCCAGTGAAACTAGTTGACAAAAGACATGGTGGATGCAAGAGGGTCTGGAGGACATCTGGCAAATGACTTGGAGGAGGAAAAGGTTTTGGGTTTTGCGATAGAATAACTACAATAGGATTTGGTAATTCCCTGACCTAAAAAGTGTGTGATGTTTGCTGCCCTCTCACTCATCCTTGTGCATACATATTGACTGTCATGGAAACAGAATTTTGGGCTGGGCAAACCTTTGGGCTCTTCTGTTCTTAATTGAATTTTCAATGACATAAGATTTGTATATCTACATTTTAAAATATAATTATATTTCCTTGATCACTGATAATTACTTCATTCTAAATTTCTTTTAATGAATTATATAAGTCTGCTACTATTTTGTGTAAGAAAACAAAAAAAAGTACTGCTTCTTACATGTTTATCAGCTTAATACAGATCCACCCTCATGAGGGACTTTCTTTCTTAGATATGTAAATCTTTGCTTGAAAAATTTTCAGCTATAAATAGCTGAGATAAGATTTAATTACCAGAAATAGAGTATTTCCTGTCTCCATATGATGACATTTTCATATCTCAGCGTATACATATATATTTAATGTTCATTAAAAGGAACAAGTGAAATACACACTGATCTAATTAATCCTTGGTAAGCACTCCATGTTCAACAAGTGTCCAAGAGCAGTGGAACACTGGAGCAGTGGAGCAAGTTCAGCAAGTAGAAATCTCCAAGAAGGAAGCAAAGTTGTACAAGGAGGTGTGAAACATGGAAAATTGCCTTGGTTAAAAAAAAGAAAGAAGGAAAGTTGCCTTCTACAGAACCGAGGGCACCTAAAGGTGGACTGTATAGAAAGACGTAAACCTATCTGGAAATCATTATTGAAAGTACCAGCAGGACATAGTAATCAGGATCAGCAGCTTAACAAGAGGCCCAAACACTCTGAAGAGCTATCCCCTCTCCATCATCCCTTTACAATCCTCCCTTGAATGTGCTTCTTGCCCACCATATCCTCCAATTATGCACTTCATTTCTCGCTTTGTTTTTCCCTAGGTGCTCATCTGCTAGGTCATCCTTTCACAAAATGTTTCCACCCTTACACCAGCCCAATTGTCAGGCAAACCTTCAGAAAATTCATTCAAACCCTCATTCATAATCTCCCTTACCTACAGTTCGAAACTGAGTTTCCCACCTATCTACCCAGATTTTCTTAGCAGTGCTGGACCTAAATGAAGTACATTCCTTACTCTTTCCCAAAGCAACCCTCCTCATGATGAGACACTGCCAGTCTCCTAGGCAAGGGAGAAGACCATGACGTTTTCCTGCATTCAGCTTGCTCCATCACCTAAAAGTACAGCTTTCCTTATTTCTCTCCCTCCTCTTTCCTGTGTTGCCTTCTTTTGAAGAGGCAAAAGAAACAAAACAAAACAAGCCCACCACAAATTTATTTTAATAGAAATTCAACCATCCAGCCTGCAATTATGACCATTCTTTAAAAAGATTATTGAAGACAATTTTTGACACAGCAGTCCTCCTTCCCCCATGGCTGCAGCTCACCATTACCCGCTTGGCAGGTGTCAACTTAGAATCGTATCTATCAGTGTCACACTGCACCTCTTGTTGTTTATTTGGATTTTTAACTAACACCTGCTGAGACAACACATAATCCTTTTCCCAGTTAAATCCCTGTGAAACCAGTGCCTCTCCTTTGGCTCTGAGAACAGCAAGTTTTGACTTCAAACTACTCTGAACCACATGAAAAAAACTGATCCTTTTCTTAACTGGATTCAAACTGTTAAGCACGTAGGCAGAACTGCCGTGTGCTTTTCTCTTCTTCCAGAAGCAGAAACACTGCTGATGTGAGCCGCATCTTCAAAAGTCCCCCACGGATGCAGCCACTCCCTGTAGCAGCACTCTGTTTCCTTCCTATTTCCATTCCTGCTGTTCTCCTGGGTTTTTTTAATCAAAAAGTTCCCCTCTGTGAACTGGGTGCAGCTGCAGTAGTCTGCCTGGCTGGCAGGGGTAAAAGGACCCAGCACTGAATTTAGCAGCTTTGTCTTAACCACCAGCAACACAGAGCACAGAAACACTGTTGTGCACCAGATGTGACATAAAGGCATGAAGATGGGGAGGAGAGAAAAGGGGGAAGCTTCAATCTAATTCCTGTGGATTTTTACCTCCAATCTGCAAACAAATATTACACACAAAGGAGCCCAAGTGGTCCTATTTTTCACACACATGTTCAAATTATTCCCCAAAGATTCTCCTCACTAGCAAACATGGTCACAGCAGGAGGCACCTCCTTGCTTCTCAGTTAATTGAGAGAAAAGCACTAATCTTAGTGGAGCTGGGCTTGAAAGGGAAATGGGGAATCTGTTTCAGCTAATGGCTACAAAAAGTATAGGAAATTAGCTTGCTGGTCCAACATGTGAGAGTGTGACCATCATGTTGCCTGCTGGGGAGATGCCTATTTTTTTCTGCTTTGTTTAAAATAAATCAGTGGGAACAGAATTAGGTGGTTATGGGGAGCAGGTGTTAGTAGAATTCAGACAAGAAGGAAAAGTGAATATAAGGGCATCTCCTGCCTCTTCAAGCCATCTTCTATTTGCTAATTGTTCCATTTGATACTACCCTTCCAACTGAATGTATTTTCCAGCTCTTCATCTTAGGCCATTAAGCCATTTCTCAAGCAACATGACTGTACTGATTTCCAGGCTCATTTTCACCCTTTGCACAACTCCAGCTCCTGCTTCTCCCTGTACACCCCTAAGATCTTCCCTGCTTGCTTGGGCTCCTCCCCGGAGTGACTGTGGGAGCCTATCCTCCCTGTCCAGCATCACTCTGCCAATGCCTTCCTCTTCACTCGTTCCCTTTCATCTCACTTCTCCCAGGTGATCTTCATGCCACTGGCCCTGTCCCTGGGCCACACTCTTTGCTCAGCCTGGCAAGATGCAGAGACATATAGCAAATATAAAGCTAGCACATTGAACATTTGAGGTGATTTTTTACTGCCTGTGAGTATTTAGATGTTCAGTAGCTAAAGCCCAATTCTGGTACCTCAAGAGGACATTGACTTGGAGGCTCAACAGCAGTCAGTGACACACAGGGGAATGGTTAGAATTTAGTAGGCTTTAGAAAAATTGGGTTAGCTATGGAGGCTACTAAATACAAGGATAAGCACATATGAGAATCTTGATCTCCTCAAGACATCAAACTACTCAAGAAACCCACAAACAACTCTCCCCCATTTGACCATTACAGCATTACTTCTACTTTTCTAGGGTGCATGATTATTCACAAACAGGACTTTCATCAGTACATTTCTCCCTCTAAATTCAGAAGTCACCGTACATGCCAAAAGATGATTTTTCCCATGTAACATCAGTGCATGTGTCCCAGCAGCACCCCAGCACTGCAGAGAAGCTGGGCACTGAGGCACTGGTGAAGCCACAGTATAAAGCTTCTCCTCAGCTTGCTCCTGCTGACTGTATTAATTTTTAAAAGAGCCAAATTGATTTCTCATTTCATTCTCTCAAGCAGTAATGAACAAAACAGCTACATGGCAGAAGTAGTCTCTTCCACAGCCTATTACAGTGTCTTAAAAAGCCATTAGTTCCTAGGTTTCTTGTCTTTAGTGAATAGGTTACTGTCACCACTAAACTTAGGCAATTGCCCAGCAGCTGAAAGGCAGGAGTAGGGCAACTTCTCTGCAGTGCTCTGAGAGCACAGATCCACAGAAATCCCTGAATAAGATGATCCAGGATGGGGTCTAAAATAAAAATTATGGTTCAAATTAAATAACATATGCCTTTCTTCTTTCTCATTGTAGCAGTTGTGACAGAGCATGATTTCTTACCTCTTCTGCTTTGGCAACATAAGACATCAGTTTATGAAGGCATTTAAATTAAAGAGAATAATCAAACATCTCTGAAGTGCATGGACACTTCCACTGACACCAACACTACCTAAAAGCTCACTGTGTGATCACTTCACTAACACTGATATCCTCATGAATCACAACAGAGAGTTCCTGAAGGCCATCCCCAGTAAAACCTCTGCAATGGGGAGTGTGTGAGCAGCACCACCACATGCTTCTGTGAACTGCTAGTCCAGAAGAGCCTTCTTCAGTGCTTCCCCTGTATCTTCTTCTGTTCCACACAGCATTTTCCTTTAGTGACACTCCTGTACCTCAGGATAAGGTCATTCTTACAGCTCCTCAGGGTTGTGGGGCTTTTTGTAATTGGGGCTGGAAGTTCACTGAAACTGTAAACACCACAAACCAATTGGTTTGTGCTGAGCTTCAGGTAATTTGCTATGTGTCTCAGAAAATATTTCCAGAACATTTGAAAGGCCAGAGCACTCACAAAAAAATTGCTGCCATGAGGTAGGATATGAAGTCTAACACACCAGAATTGAGAATGGGACATGTTTTCTTTGAACCCTTAAGACCAGTAAGTGCATTCATTTAAACCTTTTTAACACATATATAAAACATGTTAAAATTAGTTAACTAGTATCTCTGTTTAACTAGGTGGACAGCAAAGCAAATATCCCAATAGTGTAACCCAATTTTCTTTATGCCTTCACCAGAGTAACACTAACAAAACGTGTGAGCAGTTTCTAGCTTACATCCATTTAACATAAGACAGGTTCTGGGGCAAGTGTGTCTGCCTCATCTGGCAGCACCTGGGTTCAAGGGTTCTAGCAAGGAGGTGTAGCTCCTTCCTAAACGCAGACCCCAAACACGCAGGAGACTGCAGCTACACTGCCCAAGGAGGACCTTACAACAGCCATCCAATACCTAAAAAAGGCTTACAAGAAATCTGGAGAGGGACTTTTACAAGGGCATGTAGAGATAGAACAAGGGGGAACGGCTTTAAATTGACAGAAGGTAGATCTAGATTAGACCTTATGAAGCAATGTTTACTATGAGAATGGTGAGATAGGTTGCCCAGAAAAGGTGTGGCTGCTCCATCCCTGGCAGTGTTCATGCCAGGTTGGACAGGCAACCTAGTCTCCTTTGAGCAACCTGATCTTGTGGAAAATGCCCCTGCCCATGGCACGGGGGGTGGAATCAAATGATCTCTAAGGACCCTTCCAACTCTAACCATTCTATGATTCTATGAAGATAGCTTTGTTCTGCCACTGGCAATCAGAAAGATGAGTCTTTCTTCCAAAGCTGGCAAATGAAGTTGCTAAGCCACTGTCCATCCTATTTGAAAAATCATGGCAGTCAGATGACTGGAAAAAGGGAAATATAACCCCCATTTTCAAGAAGGGGAAAATGGATTACCCGGGGAATTACAGACCAGTCAGTCTCCCCTCTGTGCCTGGCAAAATCTTGGAGCAGATTCTCCTGGAAGGCATGCTAAGGCACAACAAGGTGCTTGGTGACAGCCAGCATGGCTTCACTAGGGGGAAATCCTGCCTGATCAATTTGGTGGCCTTCTACAATGGGGCTACAGAACTGATGGACAGGGGAAGAGCAGTTGATGTCATCGACCTGGACTTGTGCAAAGCGTTCAACACTGTCCCACACGACATCCTTGTCTCTAAATTGGAGAGACATCAATTTGATAGGTGGAACACTCAGTGGATAAAGAACTGGTTGGATGGCTGCACGCAAAGAGTTGTGGTCAATGGCTCAGTGTCTGGCTGGAGGCCAGTGATGAGTGGTGTCCCTCAGGGATTGGTGTTGGGATTGGTCTTGTTTAACATCTTTGTTGCTGACATGGACAGTGGGATTGAGTGCGCCCTCAGCAAGTTTGCCGATGACACCAAGCTGTGTGGTTTGGTGGATATGCTGGAGGGAAGGAATGCCATCCAAAGGGACCTTGTGAGGTGGGCTGAAGTTTAACCATGNACATCTTTGTACATGGACAGTGGGATTGAGTGCGCCCTCAGCAAGTTTGCCGATGACACCAAGCTGTGTGGTTTGGTGGATATGCTGGAGGGAAGGAATGCCATCCAAAGGGACCTTGTGAGGTGGGCTGAAGTTTAACCATGCCAAGTGCAAGGTCTTACACCTGGGTGGGAGCAATCCCAGGCACAGCTACAGGTTGGGCAGAGAATTGATTCAGAGCAGCCCTGCAGAGAAGGACTTGGGGGTGGTGGTCGATGAGAACATGAACATGAGCTGGCTTGTTGTGTGTGCTCGCAGTCCAGAAAGCCAAGTGTATCCTGGGCTGCATCAAAAGGAGCGTGACCAGCAGGTCGAAGGAGGTGATCCTGCCCCTCTACTCTGCTCTCGTGAGACCTCACCTGCAGTATTGTGTGCAGTTCTGGTGTCCTCAACATCAAAAGGACACGGAGCTGTTGGAACAAGTCCAGAGGAGGGCCACGAGGATGATCAGGGGACTGGAGCATCTCCCATATGAAAACAGGCTGAGAAAGTTGGGGCTGCTCAGCCTGGAGAAGAGAAGGCTGCGTGGAGACCTCATAGTAGCCTTCCAGTATCTGAAGAGGAGCTATAGGGCTGCTGGGGAGGGACTCTTCATTAGGGACTGTAGTGACAGGACAAGGGGTAATGGGTTCAAACTTAAACAGGAGAGGTTTAGATTGGATATAAGGAAGAAATTCTTTCCTGTGAGGGTGGTGAGGCACTGGAATGGGTTGGCCAGGGAAGTTGTGAGTGCTCCATCCATGAAGGTGTTCAAGGCCAGGCTGGACAGAGCCTTGAGTGGCATGGTTTAGTGTGAGGTGTCTGTGGCCATGGCAGAGGGTTTGGAATTTGATGATCTTAAGTTCCTTTCCAACTCTAACTATTCTATGATTCTGTTATTCCATGCTGACAGCCCAACCTTGCCAAGGGAAAAGCTCTGCTGCCTTACAATTTGGGTGATCGCTAAGAAGCAGTCAATCTTTTGACCTGTGGATGAGTAGCCCAGAGAAGACTGTACTCCATCTAACTCGTGCTTTAGCATTTTAGCAGGGCAGTTTTAGTCTGAATGGATGCCAAAACTGTACCTTAATGCAAATCTTTTTCACAATATAAAATATTAGCACTTACAAAGTTCTTAATATGTATGCAAAGCAAACTATAAATAATTCATTCATTCCACACACATCTGCATCATTTGAAATGCATCAATGGTTTTATCAGTATAGTGCAATAGATTTACAGTGCACAGAATAGACTTGGGGACATTTGGGCTATCCAAGTATTGTTGATCTGAGCATTATTATTATAGGTAAAATGAAATAAATTCCTTCAGTTATTACCTGATTATTTTTTTCAGCATGGTAAATAAAACTTATTAGTTCTAGGTCATTAGATTTAATATTAGACTTTAAAACAACCGAGAGATTCTATGATGTTATTAGTATAACATGCAACAAAACATATGTGCTTCAGTAATAAAGATAAAAGAATTATTCTATTATATTTAGATATTAGTTACTAGTGCATTTTTCAGAATGAGTTTTGAGATAAAAGCTGAGCTGCCATTCTCAGATGTGAGGTAGGCACATGGTGGTTCTGGCTCTCACTGAGTGGCAGGATTCCAAGTCACTGAGCCATTTCTAAAAATGCCATTCAGAGCCTTTTGCTAATTTACCCACTGTTCCTTTTCAAATAAGAAGAAATACAATTTTGCCAGTGTTTCAGGTGAAGCGAGTGGGCAGAGACCTCAGAGAGAAGGACTTGATTTTCACATTTTTTTAAGTCAACTTGCTATGACCCTGAATGTGTCCTTTCATGTCCTGTGCCTCAGTGCTCCTCACTGCTTGAATATATTGTGCTCTTCATTTCAAACTTTATTATTCCCATGTGGCTGCAACCTCTCTGCAAGGACTGTCTTGTGACTGGGCAATGTCTAGCAGTGTCTGGGCAGTGTCTAGCACAAAGAAGATGCACTCCTGGTTGGAGCTTCCAGTCACTAATATACAGCCAAAAATCCTGGCAACAGCCACTACTATATACACTCTGTCTTGCAAGATGCCAAAAGCAAGACTGGAAACACATCCTTCAGGAAGTAAGTAATGATGGCATGTTGCATCCAATCAATTGCAATAACCACGGGCAGTATATTAAAGGCTGCTATTATGTTTTTCTAATAACAATGGCAGCCAAGTACTTTTGATGTGGGAAAAATGTATTTGCTATTAAGTACAAAGACAGAAGATGAGCATAAGTCTCTGAAAGTGATGATATGATTCACTCCCTACTGCTTTCTTTGACATTGGCCACAATGCTGCCTCCCTGTGAAAAAGGAGGAGTATCAAATTCACAGCTGATAGGTATCACTGCAGCTCCATAGAGCCACAAATACAGCACTCATAACCCGATCAGCTTCTCAGGCCAGGTCCATGACTACGTGACTACAATGACTACAAATTACTGCCTTCAGGAAAAATCAGGTGACTGAGCTGCTCTTCAGCAGGAAATGCTGGCACCTTTCCTTATCCCATTATTTACCCACCATTAGAGGAGCACTGCAGCATCCCATGGAGATTTTCAGAAACACAAGATAAAATCCTTTGTGGGATGAATTACAGGAAAAGCCTGGTAATTGTGAAGCCTAATTACAAAGTAATGTGGAGCTTGAGAGCAGAACTGCTAAGCAGTTAGAGACTGAACTAACAAGTGGGCCATCTGTCATCTGCAAGAAGACTAACGAAAGGCCAGCACAGGACAATCCTGACACTGTATGAAGGCAGATATGCAAATGAAGAAATGTCCAAATAATACATTCAAGATACACAGTATGAAATAAGCTGCTAATTGGAGCTTCTATGCATGCTTAGCATATGGACAATGTAATTATACCTGTACAGCAAAGGCAAGTTCACAATACAGGATGGTAATAGAATGGCACAGGGTGCAATGCATCAAGTGATGAGCAGAAGAGCACAGAAGAAGGTAGGGGATGGATGGGGCTGGAACAGAGGTATGGCTCAGATTCTTTGCACTTGGATTACAGAACAGGGAAACGCCGTTTGATCACTAGCACAATCTCAAACTTCCTGTGTTTTACTGCTTTCTACCTACTATACCTTATATACTATACTATTAGACTATGTTGTCCTGAAAAGTGAAACATTCACAAGAAATCCAGTGTTTACTTACACTATGGAACAAATCTAAGTGAAAACAGTTCCTAGGAGTGGAGTTAGAAATAAACTCTTGAGAAGTCAGTTCTGGTCTATGAATGTGTTGCTCCCCTCCAGAGTGTTCTTAACTGAGTCAGTGACAACAACTGGACAGTAGAAGACAACAGCTAATTAAACAAAAAATTCTTTTGTCTCATTAAAACTTTAGAAAAAACTTAAAATTGAAATTTGAAAATTAACATCACAAAAATTGTAAGATGTTCCAAGTTCCATCTTTCGCACATCTCTCACTTTGTGCAAGTAAATTTAATTGCAATTCCAATAGAAAAGATGCAAACATATCCAGAAACCAGCTACAAACTGTGATTGAAAGCTTAAAGCCTGTAATCTTTGCACTGAAATCGTAGTTATGTCAGTTTTGAGACAGGTTCTCTCTTTTCTTTCTCTTTTTTTTTTTTATTTTTCTCCCTAGCTTTTGTAAAATCAGTGGAATGACAAAATCCAATGAAATTGATCAGAAATATGTTATTTTTCCACTTGCCCACTGAGAATCACGAAAACCCGTAAACACCAGGTCATCCTATCAATTTCAGTGAGTTTTCAGTATCTATTGAAGTGCCACCTAGAATAGTAATTTTGACTTTTTTATTTATTTTTTTTTTAAACTGTAACACTTGCCCTAAGGCTTATTCAAGTCAAAGGAAAGACCTTGCTCCTTCAGAAGGTTTGAATCAGTGCCCCTTGCTAACTGGGAAGAAAATGGGTATTATACTGACTGAACTGTTTTGGGAGCAAACGCTTCATATGATTCTAATACTCCTAAACATGTAGCATGCTTCATCTTTTATGAAGCCACCAAACTCCAATTTTCTGCAATAATGAAGAGGAAGAGGAAAGAAACAAAGCTTTGAAGAGCCCGGATGACTGAATTTTGCAAATCACTGAATGACCATGATATATTGCTATTTACTTAGCAGCAGCAGAAGGGGAAAAAAGATACAAAACAGCTACCTACAATTTAACAATTATGCAGATTCTCCACAAAACATCAACTCGCTTTATGAGTTAACATGCAAATTTTGAATATGTAATTTTTCTGCTAAAGCATTCTAGAATTCTTGTTATACCAAGTTTTATTAGTTTGGCTGTGACATTCCAAAAACTGAGAATAAGAGACCAATAGCAATGTGCACTTGGGAATCAGGCTACTGGTCTTTTGTCTTGCTTATCAGGATTATCAGGACCTTAATCAGGATTTCACCACTTAGACAGCTAGAGAAAGCTGTGAAAAGCAACTATAATGCAGAAAAGCAATTAATGCTATAAAATGGCTTTGAGTCCTTGGATGAATGACATTGCAGATTAGCGTATTGCCCTTAAATGTGAAGTCACCCTTGGGTAAATCTAAGAATATCTATTGACTTCATAAAATTTCTCTTGACATATTAAAATCATTATCAGTGGTATTAGTAGCACAGCAACAGAACAAGTCCTTCTAAAACATCTATGCATGTTTGCACAATAGTGCTTAGTGCTTTGTCCTTTACAGGAACAGTAATTTAGTAATCTTAGATCAGGCAAGACTTATGTTAAATTGTGCTGGGGTCAATAAGAGTACACAGGACAATGGAGACAGATATTAAAGCATTCAAGACTGGAGTCTTAATGAAAGCTTATACGGCACCAGTATGTAACCATAATTGGAAAACCAATGGAAATGCTGTTTTTTCAAAGACTGCAGTTTTGTGGAAAATGCTCCTTACATCCATATAAAACTATACTCATCAGAGGCAGATATCATACCTAGCTCTATGGCAATACTTCATTTTCTGTTCCTGAAAAAAGTTTAGTTCATTATCATTCTCTTGTACTCTAGCAAAGAAAAAAAAATAGCACTAAAGATATTAATAAAACACCTCTTCCTTCATGAGGGACATTAGGGATATCAGTGCTAAGAAAAGGGATGCTAGACAAATAATTCTGAATTGCAATGTAGGTAATATTTCCACTATCCTCAGACCCAGATACTGGTTAGGCAGATCACCATTTCTCTAGAGAATGCAGCCTGAAAAAGAGCTCCACCCATTTGCAGGTGTGTTTGTGAAGGTGCATGTCATCTGCAATTGCTTTCCCCTGAAGTTGACTTGGTGGGAGAAGTCAGAGACAGCTGTACTGAGGGCAGCTGGGGAATGTGTTAATTCAGTGCTACCCTTTAACACTCTCTCTTTTCATTACATGTATTAAAATTGTTCCCAATGGGCATAACAGACAAGGAAAGCCAAACACAAGGATGGATTTTATCCAGTTCCCCATGAAATTCAAAAGAAAAACTAATCACTTTAGTGATAATAGGAGTTGGACTGGAACCTGGACGAACAGCATACCACAAATCACTTTTTCTTGCCAAAGCTTGTTCTGACTGCAACAATTTCCAGCAAGAGCTGAAGTCTACATCCCTCAAAACAGCTCTACTCCAGCAAATACTACATGCATTAATTCAAGCATTATTTGGTTTTCCCCTGACTAGAAAATGCAAGGCAGTGGAGGATAAAAAGCACACATGGCTTGTGTACAAGCACCAGCCCAGCTGCTGCTACACCACTATTTGCCTGTTGCTTAGCAATACTTCACCTCTCTGCCAGAAAAAAATGTTTTGATGAGGGAATATAAACCTGAAGTTTCTGGTTTATGGCAAAATAATGACTGCTACTGCTCCAACCACTTCTTCCAATCATGTGCTACATCACCTACTGAATGCTGGAAGCTTCTGGGACAAAAGCTGTAGTTTTCAGTGCCTAGCTATGAGCCCACTAGGGGAACCCTAAATAAAAATATTAAAATAACAGTGCAGAGATATTTGCACATTTATCAGGAGGAAAGCTGGAATAGGAATGTGAGTATTGAATATTGGGGCATGGGTTTGGGCAACTCTAGCTGCTCTTGCTTAAGCACGGAGGTGACAAGATAATCTCCTGAGGTCGCTTCCAATGCCAACCATTCCTTGAGTCTGTAACTTCAGAAGCAAAATAAACAACAGTAAAAATAAAGAAGGAAATGCAAAAAGAGGTTCCCAGAGTGCAAGGATGTAAAGCAAAGACACCGTGACATATTCATTCCTCACTCACCAGTTATCCATTTAGCCTCTGGGTCATGAATTTTGAAATCATCACTGAAGAGATCTTCCACTGTTATCTTCTTCTTCTGAGACAAGCTATTATCTTCAACTGTAAAACATTCAAAACCATTACTTCAAATTTGAAATGTATCTGAAAGTACAACTGTGAATAGAGCCATGTCATATCTCATTCAAAAATGGTCCACATTAAGCTTTCTGTCGCACATAAGCCACTTCCAATTGTCAGTGTTGTAAAAGGACCACCTAGTGGTTCACAAACAGAAACGTCCTGGCTATATATGCCTTGACTCAGCAACTACAAAACCACCAAGATATGGTCCAAATCACATATTTTCAGGAATTTGATAAAATTAATTTAAAAGTCAGGAAAACACACCTACAAATGTCATAGTCCTAGATAATGCTGACTATACTTAGGAATTAAAACTACTTCACACTAAGATTATACTGAAATCATTAGTTAATTTTTTAAAAGTAATTAAAAGTGACTGAATTTTTATAGCTTATTATTTTATTTCCTTAAAAACTGTCACTTTCCCCACAAAGAAATACTTCTTGTACATCTTCGTCCACTGTCCTTCCTACAGGCCTCTCCACATTTGTCATGATTTAGTCAGAGGTTGCCAACAAACTTATGATGCAAAGCACAGTCTGAAGAAGGCATAGAACTGATTTCTCTCTGCATATATATTACTGTTAAAAGGAGATCTGTCCCATCTAGGATGTCACCAAGACTAAATATGCATGAATCTAGCTGAATGACACCAAGGCACAACTTTAACCACTTGAAGTTTGTCACAAAGCACCTCTCCACTACATAAGTTTTCATAAACACACCGCAGAAGCTCCTGGACCTGTAACTGAAGTGTTTATGTTGAATCAATGGGTTCTTGGGCCTTAGAGATGAAGAGTAAACATATTACATCACAGAACTCTATAGAGGGTAATTAGTTAATATAAAAAATGGATTTTAACTTCTCAAAGCTGCAATTTTTAGAGAAAAATTCAACCCCAGAATTTTTATTGACATATTCCTTCTTCTCTTTTTTTCACTAATAGTAATTTTTTCTTTTTTTTTGTTACAACAAGCAGTCACCTTTTATGAATAATTTCCATTCAGCATTTAAATTTTTGGTCAAAAAGTATTTTCACGGAAAGCTTTCAGTCTGCGTTAAACACATTGCTCTTTAAAGGAACATGCAAGGCCATATTCTTGAGTATTTCACAGCAGGGGTCTGTGCTTCAGCATGTCTCCTCACTACAGCACCCTCATGCCTGAAGTTTGTTAGTGTCATGCAGCCTTAGATGTCTTTAAAATTGCTTAGTACAAAACTCCTAGCATTGAACATGCTCGCGATTAGAAACTGTGGAGTCAGACTCTCTGAAGTCTTCTTTACTCCACTAAATTGAAGCCCCTGAGCTACCTGAGATCACTGAAAATTACCTCTGAACAGTATCATTTTTACTATATTAAATTATAGTCTTCAATTTTATACCTTTTTATACCTTTTTCCAAGCCTGGATGAGGTTTCAATCACACTTCTCAACGTGGCTTTCAAGTACCAAGACACATTAACACAAGTCCTCACCCAAATCCCACTGTGTGACAGCATTATGCCAAGTTCTTCTGCATAATTTTATTTATTAAATTGGAAAATATAGTGCAGAAGAACTCCGGGAAACTGTTCCAGGTAGCTCCCACCATGGCTCAAGGCTCCAGCACTGGATACCTTGGGAAATCAGGCAGTGCGGAGCATGAGGTTGGAGCCCACATACAGCCTCTGAGCTGGAGATTTGCAAAGGGGCAGGATGGGAAGCCCTTCTCATTCCCTCTTTTTGTGCAGGATGGAGACAGCCAGTCTGCAGCACCTCTATACCCTCAAAGCACTTCAAATGCTCTGCAAGAGAAAGCCGGAAGAGGTAGAGGCAGCAACTGAAGCATGTGCAGCCAGGAGGCATCCTAAGGCATGTTGTTAAGATCCCCTTTCTGTCTCCTTCAGTGGGCTGTAGTTGTTGCTGTAAGACCTATAATGAACCATGGAAAACATTCAGCCACAGATCTGGGGAGAAAACAAATAACTAAATAACCAACCAAACGATTTTTTTAGTAAAGCATTCAGATTTACTGACCTCTCATCTAACTCACAGGTAAGTCAGAGCACTCATTATGAATGTCCACTCTATTCCCCCAGCCCCAGTGGAGACATGTGGAGGAAGAAGTGCAATCTTAGGATCTTGGATAATCCAGCCTGAGCAGCAGCTTCTGAGCATGCCTTAGGGGATCTCAGTCAGGTGGTGGACACAGGCTGTGTCCACACTCAACTGCAGAGACCTTGGGAACCTCCTTGGATTTATGGAAGGAGAGGATCAAGCGTGTCCCACCACTTTTTGTGGTGGTTTCCTGCCCCCAGAAGACCCTGATGGCAGTTGCCACTCAGGGCCTGACAGTACAGCAGCATGGCAGCAGTGCATGTGTCTCAAGGACTTGTGATTTGAGTGTCGAGTCAGAAACCCACCATTCAATCAGCAAAGTTACATGCTGAGAAAACCAAGTGAACATCATGTCTCTTTTATATTTGACTCAAAGTTAAAGGCATGATGAGAACCCTGTGTTGGTTTGACCTTGTAGGTTCATCTGTCTGCATCTCATTCATGAAGTCAGTGCACCCAAAAGGATATGGGCTGGATTGATAAAGCCTTGTTCCCCAGAATACAAACAGAACAAAGATCCTTCAGAAATCCAGAAAACGCAATCAGAAAAGGGCTATGAGCTGACCTCCTTGCCTGTTTTGCCTCTGTAGTACCAATCCTTTTTTTTCAAGCTTCCTCTCTACTCTAGCAATGCTCAAAGGCTGCTTGATGGGTCAGAAGGTTTCTGTTACCTTTGGGTTGCCATCTCTCTTTCCATCACCCTTGAGGTTCAACTATAGGTCAATGTCAGATGCTTTCCTCAGATATGTCTCAGATTATTGTGTATTGTAAGCATGTGGGTGATTATGTGTCCATGTATGTCCACCTCTGGGTGGCCAGCCTGTCAGGAGCTCCCTTCTTTATGTCAGCATACCTGCTTTTCTCCCTGGCAGACCTAAGCCCTCTTTTCCCCACATATGAGCTCTCTGTACCCAAAAGATAGTGGGCAGCCTTTCTCCTGTCTGTAAAATCCCTGCTTTTTCAAACGGCATATAATATACATTTTAGCATAGCACATGTGAAACAAACAAACTACACTCCTGCACAGCTGGTCATAGAACATTTTCTTGCTCTTCCCGACTAGCAAAAGTCAGATTTGAAAATAAAAACTTGATGCATATCTCCAGAAAGCTTTAAATATCAGGAACTTGTGCGCAAAAGGTCCTTGCTTGCCTCCATTTCCAAACAGAAGGGACTAGAAAGCAGCCTCTTCCTAAACAAAATGTCTACTGGAATTTGGGAAAGGTGTGTTTTACCAAAATTTCTGTAGGATTGGGTCCTCTCTTGAGCTCTGATATGTGTGTGTGTGCATGCGCACACATGCATCCCCATGAGGTTTTGCATGTCTTTATATAAATACACAACACTGCTAGGATGGGACCCATACAGGTGCCATATGCTGCAACAAGTGATCAAATGCCAGTTAGGGGAGGCTTAGCTCTACATCATTTGTATAAATAGCTCTACATTTTCAAAGGCAGGTGGAATGGCAGGACTCACACATAAAATGGGAGAATTTCAGCATAAGCAACTGTGCGCATGCAGTGTACTACTTTGTAATTAAATGCAAACCTTCACCAGTTAGTGCTTGTTTTGAGAGTTTTGTTCTAGAATACCAAAGGATAAACAAACCCTAGAAATGCTGAAATTTTATTAGGATTTTTATAAGACCTAAGCATTAGCTAGTAATAAAGCACTGCTACTGTAATTACACTGTCTGCTGAATGCAAAGAGCACTCTTCCCAGTTTCTAAGCTAATCTTAAAACAGGATGAGTGACCCGCCTCTGAGAAACTGAGACCAGCAGGGATTTAAGCCTTTCTGCAGCTGAATCGAGAATTAAAACTTTCTTTAAAGGTTTGGGCTTATTTGCAAAAGAATCTGGAAGAGATATATAAATCCCCTTTTCCTCAATTACTAAATACCTTAATCATTATCTGCTCTCCTAAGTAAACCTTCCCAATTCCGTACTTTACCCCTTGCTCTTAGTTTTGCAGAAGACTATCCAGGAGACTACTCCCAGTTTTCACAGCAACGGGAAATACCACTGCAATGATGCAAGTTATGGGTCCACTTTTCTTTGTCTAAACATGGACTTCAAGACTGCATGCTGTTCATTATCCCATATGAGTCCCAAATTACTCTCTGTAGACATTGCAGGATGCTCAGCACTGGGTTTAGAACAACTCTGCATTGCATGCCTTGATGCAAAAGAGGCTTTCAAACCAACAACAAAACACTTAGAGAAGCATGGTTTCCCAGCCAGGAAGAGGGCCAACACAGGCAGGAACAAGGAAGGAATGCAGAGGTAAAATGTAAAAGGTTGTTTGTACCAGTATGACAGTGTCAGGCTGGACTCCGTTATTATCATCAGAAGGAGGACTTAAACATATATGAAGTATTCTCAAGCACTGTGCTCTGTCCATGCCAGACTGAATCACTCCACCTGAAACATTTCACAGGGTCTCAAATGTGAAAGTGTTTTCCTTTTTAATTTTGTTTTGTTTTTCTTTTTCTGATGTCACTCTATACTTGGCAGCAGCTCCCCATGAAGCAGTTCCCCATCCACAAAACTGCTTTGCTTCCTTCCTCTGCTGTCCTCCTGTCCCTTCCTTGCTTCTTGTTCAAATATCCATCACTTATTTTTCAGTTTGGCTAACAAAGCATACACACTTCTTCCAGTGAGCTATTTTATGGTAGGGAAAGCAGACTCTGCTTCTCCTTTTGGATAGGCTACTCCATCTTCCCCAATCCTACCTTGTTAGGATGTGCTGTCCCCAGTCAAGATTATCAGTGTAATATTTTTTTACATTTGTCAAAACAGCTTGTATGTCTCACTTAGCACTGGCCAGTGGGAAATGCCTGTGAATGAGCCTCCTGTCACCCTCTGACATAGTTTGTCCTTGTAACAAGTTCCAAGGTCAGTGGTCCAAAGAAGACTGAACTCAGCTGCTGCCAAACCACAGCAGCAACCTAAGATATCTATTTTATCCTTGGCAGAGTCTCACAATGAAGCAGTCTGGATCTATAATAAAAACAGAAGCAGCACTGAGTTCAGAGTTTTTATATTTGCATGTGGTGGACAGTTCTGAAACACCTGCAGGGTTAAAAAACAACCCAAATCCAGTTGACCTTTTTGCTGACCTTTTTGCTGTTGGCTTGAAAGCAAATCAGGTAATTAGGAATCTCAAAAAATATGAACGGAAATTTTACCATAGGAAATGACTGCATATTCCTAACTTTCAAGCAGAGAGACTCTCTCAACAGTGCTATCTGGAGTTGTTGCAAAGTACATAGTAATAACTATTTTATTTATGTATATACATGCATGTGCATACATATCACAAACAGATAAAGTCCTTATGTATGCATATACAAACACACAAATATACTTGTGACTTTTATTTATAATTGAATATGGGTATTTCACATTCCTACTTCATATTATGTTAAATACAAGGTCACTATAATAACCCGTATTTATTCATGTTTTCCTAAATTACAGAACATTAGCTACAGGTCTCAATGCTCAGCACACCTTTTCTGTTTAGGCATTTACCAGGACAACAGAACTGCAGTGTCTGTAGTCATAATAGTCATTACTGTATTTTATGTGTGATTTTCTTTATGCAGAATTGGGAGTAGGGTTCAGAAGTCCTAAATGAGGTCTATAGTTGAATCCATAATTGAAACAAGAAGTGTTAAATCCTCACCAGATATCATTCTGACAATCATTATAAACAGATTTCAAGTGTATTTAGTACTATACAGGTATGTTTATGCTTCTCCCCATGTATCTATCTATACAGAATCCTTCTCTTTGATGGAGACTGCACAGTCTCATCTATGAAGTCTGAGCCAGTGACAGCTTCTTCAAGCTCAGAGGTTTAGAAATCTAAGCTTTGATGTGAAGTTTTGAAAAGTCTGGGGCTACACTTCAGTAAAACAGAAAGCAACATTTCCATAACTAATGGATAAGGGGTGATATTTCTCACCTAAAGTGAGTGGTGCCTGATGTGAGTACAGCCCACAGACCATGCTCCAAAACATCTCAGATACAGATGAAGTGCACTGTCCAAATGTGTTAAATTTGAAACCTAGCAAAAGCAGTTTCAAAAATGACCCTTAATTAAGTTTAACCTTAATTAATTTCATTGTGTAATTACTCTGCCATGATCATGTGCTACTTACTTTTACACTAAAAACTTCAGGATAGCATGAAATAAACCGAACATGGCATAACAACATATAATCAAAGAATAATGTAGCAATTATTCCACTAATTTTCAAATTAACTCAGTGCAGTCCTGTATTTCTTGATTTATCATTATCTCCAGTATTAGCAGGATGCGGGGTAAGAACTATGCCAGGGAAGATGGCCCAGATCTGCTGAATTTCATGTCAGTTTATAAAGTATGAGCTAGACATTTCTGCCACACAGCTTCCATCTCAGTTTTTCACTTCACTATCTTCCGTTTCCTAAGGTTTCATTTCTCCTTTTTTCCATCTCCCTCCTCAGCAGTGTGCTCTCTCTCCTGCTGTCCCCTAATCGCATGCACTCATCCAAGAAGTAGCCCCTTTTCTTCTCTAAGTCCTTCTGCAGGGATCCTTCTGCCTTCTGTGTTTTGCTGCTCCTCACCATTTCTGATACTGAATTCTCTTTTTTGCCTTGTCTCTCTACTGTTTGTCTTTTTGTATTCTGATCACAATCTTCTTAGAGTCATGAAGGAGCATTATTTCTACTCTGTAAGTAGGCATGGAAATTTACAGGGCTGTATAAACACATAATGATCAATAATCATAATAATACTACATTAAAATTCAAGTGTATCACCTCAGCAGATCCTGTAAAAGAAGTAATTTACAAAGGTTATGCGCAAAGAACTTTGCTGAAACTTGGTAAAGGGATAAATTTAAAGAATCTGTTATTGGGAAGTTACTAATTATTTATTGTGATTAAGGGCTATCTGCCACATAGTTATCTGGAATTGTTTTGTAAAGCTGAAACATGATCTAAGAATCACTCCAGCTGAATAGGATGGGATTTAGGTACCTAAGCATAGGAGATGCCATCCAGCTGGAGGCTGTTGCTCCATGTGGGCATGAACTTCATGAAGTCCTATGTCCTAACTGGTACCTAAGCATAGGAGATTTAGGTACCTAAGCATAGGAGATGCCATCCAGCTGGAGGCTGTTGCTCCATGTGGGCATGAACTTCATGAAGTCCTATGTCCTAACTGGTACCTAAGCATAGGAGATTTAGGTACCTAAGCATAGGAGATGCCATCCAGCTGGAGGCTGTTGCTCCATGTGGGCATGAACTTCATGAAGTCCTATGTCCTAACTGGTACCTAAGCATAGGAGATTTAGGTACCTAAGCATAGGAGATGCCATCCAGCTGGAGGCTGTTGCTCCATGTGGGCATGAACTTCATGAAGTCCTATGTCCTAACTGATCGCCCTATGTAGATGTCTTTTATACCCTGCACATCTAAAATGACACTTCCCATCTACATTTAGGCAGCCAAGTTTCACACTTGTACCTTCAGCTCCTCAGCCTTCATCTTTGAATTGAAATGCAAAACTCAAAAAGAATCTACCTTAGAATAGCCTGGAACTCAGCATCACATCAAGATAAAGAACAGGAAGGATGACTCCTGTGATGTTGACTGCAGGTCAGTTTGCAAACACTTTACAGAGGAAAAAGAGAATGGAAGTGAGTTAAAGGTTATAAATACCTGGTGTCAGGAGAATAACAGAGGTGACAATCAGGGAGCAGATAACGAGAATAACAAGTAAGGCGATTGCAATTCCTTTCCAGTTTCTTTGAGGAGGATTACTCCCCACCAGCTCCTAGAAACATCAAAGGAAAGTGAACATTTAGAAAAGGTACTTAAAAGGTACTTAAACAAGAAAACAAACCGCTGAATCCAAAGAGCAACCTATGTCTGCAGAAATACACCATGCACCATGGGTGAAGCCTGTAAGACAAATACAATTCATGTCATTATAATACATTTTGGAACTAATTGAATCCACGCCAAGTCATTTTATGCCACGAATAAATGCAATGCACCCATAGGATGTTTGGTAGTGGAAACCCACACTCCCCATTGCCTCCTTGCATATGGGCACCAGCTGCCCATACTAGCACTCATCCAAAGTAATTTATCAAAAGCCCATTTGCTACCAACCCTCTTTAGCTTTTGGAATAAAGAGTTTTACAGTAACTTTCAAGTGACTGGTATAATAAGTTGCCAGAGAAGAATATAGGAAGATAAATAATTCACAGGGTTATGTATGGACATAAAAATCAGTAAGAATATCCCCATGGTGAACTTTTCTGCTTTCCCAGAAAACATCACATCTCCTAGGGCCACTTTACATGCATTTCTAGGCTGGTAGATCTAAGCACATGAAGACAGGCTTCATGTCTAGCATATACATTAAATTTAATCACATCCTTAAAACTTTAGAATAAAAGCTCCATCACCATTTATTAGCTTTGATTGCACTGTGGTTATACCATATGTTCTGTCTACGATGTATATAGCACTCTTGCTCTCAAGACTGAGGCTTTTTTGAAATGCCGTGTTTGCATTCACAAGATCTTAAAAAAATCATTGCACTTTATCTTTTTCATGCTTTTTTGCTGGATTCCCTTTAGCACTGCAGATTAAGTGTGATTTCATACACACACTGAAGCATCCCCAGGAACTGGATGAAATATCAGTGCACTCCACTTCCTTGGAAGGCTGAATTCACTCAAAGGATCTGGCCTCACAGCCAGAACAACTCCAGATGCTCCTTCTCGTTGCCCTCACCAATTTAGAATTTTTGCCTCATCTCCTTTACTATGAGGAATGGTGGGTCTAAGTCAAACATGCTGACATTCTTCTTCTTTCTTTTTCTCATGAAAATTAAAAGCTTTATAATAGACTAAGATCTGTAACTCAGAGAGTTTGTTTCAGTTACTGTAACTTTCTTTTTTATACACAGTAATATGACTTTTCTATTACAAACACTATAAATTTGCAACAGAAAGCCAGGTTCGAGGCATTAAACATCTGAGGTAGCATCTGTATTTCATTATTTATTCTAGTTCTGGAAAAGACACAGTGGTTCTCTTCCTTCTGGCAAAGACAGCATCACCTCTCCTCTTTGCCTTCCCATCATTTGCAATTGGTTTTCTATTTAAAATGAAAAACAATTAGAAGGAACAAATTTATAGTTTGTTATTCTTATGGGAGAAAAATATGAAAAGTAGGTCAGGTCCCTTGAGAAATGCAATTTTACCAATAAGCAAGCAGAAAGAATATAAATATTTGCATTTTTATAACATCTTTACCCTAAGCATGAATACAAATCTTAACTTAGTCTTCTAACACCTTTTTTAGGAAACTGCTACAGTCTCCACTTTTCAGGTCATGCAAATAGGCTCAAAAGAGAGTCTGCGACATTCCCAGGGTCACACACAAACTGGGAAATAAAGCCAGGAAAAAAAATCGAAGGCTTCCTAGTAAGTGGCAGAAATATTCTTCCTTTCACAGCAGGGCACAGTGGGACCTAGTCGGGTGACAGGAAAACTGTGGAGAAGCAGTTGAGAAACCACAGTACCAACCACTCAGTCATGCTCTAAGAGTGTCTAAGGACAGAGATAAGACACAGACAGCATTACAGGACTGATGGCAACAGTGATATTCCTGAAAATAACCTAACAAACCTGTCCCTTCCGAATGGTCAGAAGTTAAAAAAAATGAAAGAAAATAGTTCACAGACTTGAATTTGATCTATAAACCCAGATGTAGTTCAAAAGCTTAATAAAACCTTGCATTAAGTGAGGTTTCCCCATCCATGAGTCCCAGTGTGATGGAAATCCACAAACATGTTTAAGCTTTCAGGATATCAATACTTCTACTGAATCCATTATCACATCATAATCCCATTAATTCTTCAAGCATCCAATCAATATTTGAGCAAAACCACAACAAAAGAAGGCTGGGAATTTCTAGTATATTAAGAGGAGGAAAGCTATTCATAAACCAAACATTGGGGTTTAATACACTGCAAGAAAGCAGAAAGGAATGTTTTCAATTTAATTTTAAAACTCCATCAGGAAATTTTCCCTGATAAAAAGCAAGAAGAGATAAATGACGTCTCTAAGAAAGGTAAACAGCTTTATTCAGCACAGGTTTGGAGAGCAGCTTTTTTATTCTTCTCAGTCATTTGAAGTTTCTTTCGATGGAATAATTTACAGTAAAACTGCTGCACACTCATCATACCATATGCATGATAGCACCCCTGCCTTAGATCTTTCCCGTCTGTATTTGTGTATTTTCTCCAGAGAGACATTGCTGTGTCACTGTGACATGCTTTTACTTCCAGGAGACTACAGCCTCACCACCAGTCTAGGATACCCTGTGTCCTTGGCAGCAAACTCCAACCAACCAACATGAGTTCCAGCAAACAGACATCAGCTTCCTAGCCCCATTGCTCAGGAAAGCCTCTGTGCTTGTGACTGAAGCCAGGAAGGTGTTTAATTAAGCCTCAGGCAGGTACAGATTCAAGCACATAAATAAGATTCTTGAAGTGGCATCTCAAAAGATTTGTTTCCAACACTATAATTTGACCATTCCCAAAAGATCCCAGCTTGCAGATACAAACACAGAGATTGAAACCAACCAGCAAGCAGATACCCTTCATGAACTGCTTTGCTTGGAAGTAAACCAAGCATGCACAACTTCTGCTCTGATGAAATGATTCTGCCAAAAACAACATAAAAGGAAACATTAAACCAAAGTCACTCACCAGTAAGAGTCACCTACTCTCTGCTTCTCACAAAGAACAAACACAACGCCTGCATGACCTCTGCAAGCAAGCTAAAGCCTTGTTTTTTCAGCTTGGTTTTTCTCCTTTTTTTTTTCCCTTTGCTGTTTGTTTTCCATGCCCTTATTTCTCTTACATAAAACCTTATTTGGTTTTGGATTAGGAAAGTAAAACAGATGTTACTACACATTTTAACATAAGCACACTTCATTGATGCTGCATACTAAAAAATGTGAATGTTATCAGTTTCATTTTAATATATGACTGAAAAATAACACTATCCTCCTGTGAAGTTGACTTTGAAGCCATAAATCCAGACATCTACGTATTTTAAGACTCTAAAACACAGATCTGTGATGACATATTTTCCTGCCTGTGAAAGAATCACTGTACTGACATGTTATGGATGAAGGCTGGATGTTCTCCAATCCAAGATGCTGTCAACAAAATTATTTCTGGCATGTTTATTTGAAACCTGCCAAAAATCTGCCAGCATAGTGGCCATATTACAGTAATACAATAGCTTCTTAAACCAAAAACTCATCAAGCACAACTTCTGTTTGGTTTTTGTTTGTAGTTGTTTGGGTTTTTTTTTTTAATAGCCATGTCTATATTGCTAAATGAAAGAATACAGACATCACTTCTCAAGTATTGGTATTATTTAATAAAAGCCATACATCCTGGACCAAAATCTCTGAAGNAGTTGTTTGGGTTTTTTTTTTAATAGCCATGTCTATATTGCTAAATGAAAGAATACAGACATCACTTCTCAAGTATTGGTATTATTTAATAAAAGCCATACATCCTGGACCAAAATCTCTGAAGTATAAATAGTGGACGATGTGGTGGGCATCTTAGTCTTTTTCAACTTGGAGTTGCCACTTCTGTGCAACACCAACAAAACTTAAATGTGTCATAGAGGAATATATACAATCCAGATACATGTGCTGTGTGTGAGGGCCTTGCTGAAGCAGGTGACACTGGGCCATGGCTGCAGACAGGAAACTGAGCTCTAGCCTCAGTTATACCAGTGTAAATCAGAAACAAGAGGAAAAGAAAATACCAGAAAACTAAAGAAATTAATGGTATGAAACAAAAGCAGGTGGAAGATATTTTATTAGCTTCAGAGGTGGCAGGATGGGGTTTGTAGGAGTGGTTTTGTGTGGTTTCTGTACTTGCCATTCTTGCAAACTTTGCTTCTTGTTTTTTGGTTTTTGTTATTTTTTTATTTGTTTCTAAATTTTAACTAACTCACCTGAAATGCTACATTTAACAAACAAATACATGAAAATTCTTCTAGCAAGCTTGTTAACACACAATTAAAAAAAAATGTATTCTGCTGTCAAATCCCAGTACCTTGTTCTGAATTAAAACTTCTGTTTGATGGTGTAACAGTGGGTGCAATGTCAGCTCACCCAATTTCAGAACATGGCACAGAATAGTAACTTTCCTGAGTACTTAAGGTGCAGGAACACTGTTGTCACTGGCAAAACCTCCTGTGAAATTCAGTGGACAAATATCTTGCTGTTAAGTAGTCCTCCATAATAAAAAACTGAACAGTACAACAAATGAGATAAAGAGCAGCTAACCCATACAGCTAGATTATTAATCCTGTGCTGCAAAAAGGAAATGTTAATTGCAATGATAATGCCAGTAAACTAGATGCATTGCAGTGGTTACAGCAGGAGGTTTACCGAGACCTCTGATTATATAGCTGATCAATAGTGCCTTACTGGCATTGGACTCCTTTGCCTGTCTGGATCTTCTGATGCTCTCCTGCCTTAAATTTAGGATGGAAGTTCATAGAGGGTGGGAACCATTTTTGGTATCCTGCTTGGCACAGTGGAAACCTCAATCACTAAGAACTTATGCTGTATCATAATATGAACACACAATAATAAGCACATAACTGCATCTTTCCCATCTCTGAATTCAAGCTGAATTACTTTAGTTTGGGGCCTTTTTATTAATTTTCCTTCCTTTTGTTCTCATCCCCACTTGCCTCCCTCCCCGCCTTGCTGCTGCAGACACCCTGAGCTGTGCTCCAGGTGAAACGTGATGCTGAATAGCAATCAGTTTGCAGACAAACTCAGAGATGGAACCTACAGCAAACTCAGTTGCTCAGATGCTAAAGGTGACACTTTAGAGTGAGAGGAATAAAAACCTGGTTTGTTTTTACAAATGAGGCATGCTGTGTATGTGGCTTTCCTGCAAAACCCCAACAGAAAGACTCAGAGAGATAGAATCATCTTGCCTGTTGCAGTGATGAAAGACAACTACATTATGTTTTTCTTCATCTTCTGTTGATAATAAATGCTTTTACTAATAAGGAGCAATGACTTAATAACAGTTAACATCTTTGTTTTCTAATCCTCAGCACCATGAGAAAAATCTTTTACCCTACGTACAGCACAACACACTACCCTGCCCTGCTCTTTCATGAATGTCCTAAAGCCACTGCTTTTTGGCCCTGTAGCTCCATCTCCTCTCACAATTTTCTGCAAAGTGCACATATGAAAGTGCTTTGAGGTTCAGCATTAATGGAGTATTTGAAAGTGAGTGAGGAAAAGGCTGTACTCATCTCTCTGTAAAAATAAACCTTGCATGTTTTATGCTTTGACAGAGCTTTCAGTCTTACATGTTTCCATTACAAAGCCAATAGGAGAAAGTGAATGCCATCTGCATCTTACACTTAAGCGTTAGCTTTAAAAGATGATGGGTCTTCTACAGTTTTAGAGCAGAAGGTACCAGATACTCAGCTAGCATTGACTGACACAGATCATTTGCTCTACTGGAGCAAAGCCAGTCAGTGTCATCTACAAACTAAACACAGTGCCACTTCTATATTTAAAAAAAAAATCTGTAAAAAGATCTAAATACAGCAGTATCTGGAATTCCTACCTGCCATGTATTGCAGAAATGGGTATTTAATAGCTTCCCATCATTTTTACGAGCATTATGATGAAACAGTTTTGGATCACCTCCAGACCTAGTAGCACTAAAAGATTAATTTAGCATCTCTATATCTTGAACTGGCATTTCAAATTACTTTTGTACCCAAGTATAGTAGCTACACTGCAACATCCTTCTACCCTCTTAAAACGCATAAAAAAGCAGTGTTGCCATTTAAAGCATTCCCAAATTATTTCTAGTGCTTAGGGAGAGAGTGACTATGAGGAATTTCCAAAATAAATTAGAGGTTGGGAATGTGGACTCTGAAATCCTACCAGGAACCTGTTCTCTAGGTCTCAGAAATTCAAGCTGTGAACACCAGCTGGACCTGTTGCATGAAGAATGGCTCCAGCCATGAGCACGGCCATCTTCTGGCCACGAGAATGGAGATGGCAATATTGTATGTGTATATTACACACAACATACGTGATTAGAACTACTTTTAGCCAAGAACTATGATGGTCTGGATTTAATGCCATCTTATTAATTTTCTTCAGGTTCCCACCGTCAGTTTAGTTCAATCATCTGCTGTAACCTAGATGTTTTTTACAGCACCTGGTGCGTGGGACTGTGAATCCTCACAGGGGCCCTTAGCTTCTACTGTAATTCAAATTACAATTAAAGATCCATTCCCAATAGTGACAGAGCCCATAAAATCAACAGCATATCTTTGATTTTATTTCACTGTTTGATATAACTGCACACATTTATCCACTAAAACTGTAGCAAATCATCTCCTAGGATGAAATATCTGCCACGGCACCAGTAAAATTTGGTTTGACACTTAGGATATTATTCTGTAAGAGTCTCAATGTTCACCAAATCTGTGAAAAGCCTTTGCCAGCCCAAATGCCACAGCTCATATCACTGACCCCAGGACCCATTTATGTCACAGCACTTGCTTAGTCCAGTTTGCCCGCTATAGTGCTCTGACAGCCTGGCTCTCTCCAAACTGAACCGCAATGCATACACAAGCCTTGAAATGGTTCATACCCTTGACAAAACCAGCTGCAAAAGGTGATATTGCCAAGGCATGCCAGGATGACACCTCTCTACTCTATTTCTTGATGAATTATGATCTTAAGTAATGGCAAAAGAAGCTTCTCTGCAAGATTTGAGAACTTGGCAAAACCACCTCCCGGTTTTGTTGTCTCCCCTAATTCCAGCAAAATGCCATTCTGCTTGTGTTTGTAAACAGGCAATTACAATTTTCAGTGAAACTGTATTTCAGAAACAAAACAAAAAAAAAAAAGAAGAAAACTTCATTTAATTTATGACTCAGAACACCAAGAAATAATTTACGATTAGGGAAGTAGTGAGGTATTTAATCTCCCTGGGTAGAAAGCCAGCATTAGAAGTTCTGTTAAATATGATATTTTACTAACTCCCGGGCTTTTTGGTTGGTTGGGTTTTTTTTTTCCTGTAACCTAGTTTGTAAATAATTTGTTTATAAATGGTACAGGAAGGAAAACATGAGGTGAAAAGAATTTAATTTCTGAATAATTTGTTTCAGAACAACGTGAGAAAGAGCTGTGAAGACAACTGAGTTTTGAGGTCGCCAGGCCACAGAGACAGTGAGAAGAGGAATACAAAAATCGTGTGTACAGCAGGGGGGAAGAAAACAGGTTTATCAAATTCATTTTGCACTCTCCTGAGATGTCGATCAAACTCAGGATGCAGAAATTGCACTGCGTGCTAAGAAAGTAAAAATTACCTTGTCAGGTTACTTGCAAAGACTTCTGTGGTACAGTAATTATTATATGAACTCGTGTGTGGATTACAGCAGCTGGGGGGTAGAGAAGGATTGCTCCTCTGTTGGTGAACGTATGTAACTCTCATTAACGTGCAGCAAAGTTTCATGTATATATGGGGAAATAGAAAACCAGAAAAAAAGAGACTAGAACCCTCAGTACAACCTACCATGCCAACCACTATCTATCATTACTATCTGAAATACATCAGCTGCTTTTTGTTCAAAATATGTCTCTCTCATCATCACTTCTTATAGGATAATAGTGGATTGGGGGTTTCCGGTGAGGTTCTTGGCTGGTGTGAGGGCTGCAAGGCAACAGCTCTTGAAGGTCCCATGGCCATGGAAGCAGTATGGCAAATCATGTCAGGGACAGGATGGACCCCAAAGTCCTGGAGTCACACCGGGAAGTGAGGGACATGGACATACCAAGGGGCAAGAGGATAGGGTGGGATGACACTGCAGGGAGGATGAGGCTGCAGTGACAATTCAGAGCTTTTGGGAGGTGGGAAAATTTGATTAGAGCCTGTAATAATGGCATTTCAAAAGTTACCTGAGCCTCCATGCTGAGACACGACAAAAAATGCTTTTATATACTGAACAAACTAGAACGCCCAAACTAACAAGCATGTGATGATAAAATCTATTTTGTATGCTAACTAAAACACTCCCTGAAGTAAGGAAAGAACTGGTAAAAAAATCACATATTTCTGTCCTCTGTGAGACTCGAGTGATGTGTGTTTTACATAAAAGCTCAGCTCAGAAGGAAAAGAAAAAAAGCTAAATAATCAGTAGGATCTCACACGAGAGAAAAGTTCCTCTGTTTCAAGCCAGAACCTGCTCTTATTAAGCGCAATAACAACATTTTTAGTAGCATGCCCGATTCCTTTAATTTTTTCCATATATCATAATTAATCAGATTATGGTGCTGCACTTCTCAAGCATGTGAGTATCCTATTAAAGTCAAAGTATTGTGTAGGAGGTATGTAAAAAGCAAGCTCCAGAGTTATTCTTGAAGTTAAAATTCACAGATTATTTTTATACATCTTTTACACAACTTTTATTACAAACACCAGTCATTTACTGTTTTTAAAAAACCAACCAAAACACCAGTTTCCTGTATGGATGTTTCAAAGACAGCATAATTACATTATTCATCACTGTAGAAATATTTATATTAAGATGCTACTTATCTTATAAGTTTTATAGAATCTTAATTTTCTGTTGTTTCTAGGATCAAGTCATATTTGATGTGTGATTTTCTAATGCCGTTTCCATCTGCAGTATGCAGTCAAGATTTTAATGAAAACTATAGAAGGAATATTCTTCTCTGATACAAAGTTTAAGAATGTTGAGAATGTTAAAACATTTCTTTTAAATTAAGACATTAACAGTTCTTGGAGTAGGATGCAATACAAAAGCTCTCTCCCACCTAAGTCCCCTTCTCCCCAGGCTGTACAGCCCAGATCTTTTTGCTTAGTATCATCTCCCTTTCTTTCCATCTCTTAAACCTTTCATTCCTGGTTTCATAAGGATATACAAACCAGTAAATAAAGCAAAGCAAAGGGCAATTGTCCCAAGAGCAATTGTCCCAAGGGGAATTGGCAGAACACATCTCTCAACCACCACAGCCAAACCCTCTCACATCAAAACAGTCTCTGACCCACTCTCAACCCCAGACTTTGCTGCAGCATTTCTGGTACAATCCTGCTAGTAATGGGCCAAAACCATGCCTGGGAGCATGTTAACAAACCACATCAGTGATCACCTATGCTTGGTCTCCTGCATTCCTCCAGGCTACTTCACTACATAAATGGAGCTGTAAACTCCTGAATCCCAAGTCCTAAACCTAATTTACAGACACAACTCACCTCCTATGCTGCAATTCTTACTATTAAGGAACATAATTTGCTTGAGCTTGTACTGCTACTCACACAGAAATAAGGGGCAAGAGCCAGAGCAGCAAAAGGATGGCTGTCTTTTCCATTTTTATGATGTTAAGTATTTCTTTCTGGCTAGGAGCAACGCGTGAGCATTGCTTGGATGATGAGGCAGGGAGCAGAGTCCACAGCCTGCAAGATGGTCCTCAAAATAGCTGGAAGACATTTCAGTTTTCCTAGCGGGATTTGCTCAGGCTTTTCCCAGGTATTCTTAACCCAGAAACCACTTTATGGATACCCTAATTTGATGTTCATGAAGTAGTTTGGGTTTTTTTAAAGTCTAATTCCCCCAGGCCACTGTCCACCTCTAGCTTAAGAAAACTGCAGTTAGAAGAATTACAGCTCTTCAAAGGGTACTCAGGCTTTTTGGTGACATGCCAGTGGGCTGGCTCAGCACAGAGTGCTGCTGCCAGGCAAAGTGACTCCAAAGTCTCCAAAGGTTTACGAGCCTTATGCTTAGTCTGTTTTAATTGATTTCTATTTTTACTAGGGTTCTCACAGCACATTACAAAGTCATTTATTTTCATTTTCAGAATTTTCTGGGTGGCAGTAACCACAACCAACAAAAAACAAGTCACTTTTCCTCAGGAAAGCAAGATGCCAACTTTCTTTCCCATACTGAGCTGTGTTAACTGTATCACAGCTCTGCAGTGGCACGACTCCTTGCACTGAAAGAACACTTCTCTTGGTCATTTTTTTGTTTGAAAGAAATATCCTTAATTCAATGCAATCCTGAGACTTAGCCAGTGAATTATAGAATGGATCTGAGGCATCCATATTCCAACTAAAAATGAAAAACTGTATTTTTCTCCTAAAAGATCTATTTCACAAGGGTCACAGACACCCAGCAGCAAAACCACTGCATTATGATCATTCTTAATCTCTCTGCATAATTCATGTTAGCATCTTAACATCACTGACAAGAGCACCTCTCCTCCTGAATCATGCTGCTGGTTTATCTGTCTGCTTTTCACTGGCTTCAAGATGTAAAGTTTCCACCCTAATCAAAAGTATTCCTTTAATTTTGTGATTCTCTCACTTCTGACATTGAAAGTGAGAGAGCGTGGGATAGAAAGGTCTTCTTTGTATTTGAAACTGAAATTGAATGTAGGGATATTATATTGATTTTAACATGCTGTAGGATTTGAAAAGAGACAAATCACCCAAGCAGACAGAGTGATTTGTGTGTGGCAGTTTCATTCCATCCCGTGAAAAAATGCTCCCGAGATGAGAAGTAGAGAGGCAACCGTCCAAGAAAGGAGTTTTTTCTCCACACTCACCAACCTATTATTCTCTCAAGGGGAAGGGTTTGGCTTCTGAAATTAAGCGGCAGAGAACCATGTCCACATTTCCCTATAGTGCTCAATGGAGCTTCAGATCAACTCCTGCTCTAAACACACCTAAAAAGGTTATCTGTCGTCATCTCTCTATCCATATCACTAACTTTGCAAGACTCAAAACCGTTCTGTCTTCATGTGATGCTGCAACAAACATCCCAGTATAGACATCCCTACCAAGTACCCCAGATAGCTTTCTCATGCAATGCTGCAAACACTGTGCACAGGTCAGTGTCCTCAGACACATTCAGATCCTTAATTCCTTGTGGCTTCAGGGAATTCAGATGACCAGCAGTCAAGGCACAGAAACACTCCTGAGGATTGGGTCCTTGGTGCCTCCCTTTTCCATATCTAAATTTAAAGATAAAACTCTTCCAAAACTAATAAAAGAGTTCAGAAGTGATCAGACATATAGCAGTGAGACAAGGCAAATGATAGTCAGGATACTGATACCTTTAAAGAGAGAGATGAGCATTAGCACAGCCACGATTCAATTTATCATGTGAAAAATCTGTCCAGAGCAGAATGGGAACTCTACCAATTAATATACTCTACAGATGTGTCGTTCCAATAAACTGAGTTACAGGGATCATTTTTCTTTGACACACGTCATAAGGGAATGAAAAGGTTAATGTAGTGCATGTAAGTGCATTTTTAAAAATCAATTTAAGGGAATTTTCTCTACTGTAAATTAGGCTTTGGCACCAGGGAAAACCATCAAACTCAAATTAACAAAAGGAACAAAAGAATTTAATTCAAAACTACATGATTGCATTGTTTATTGGTGCACACAAAAAAATCAGCAACATGCATTTCATTTTTACCTTCTTTGATTACAAAAAGGCTATTATCAGTGAAAGACAATGTTGAATCATAATTAGAAGCAGAACCCTCTCTCCTACCAGCCTGCAAAGTTCAACATTTTCCATAATGCAATAGAAAGTCATTTTGGTTAGAAATCCCATTTGTCAGCTCTCCTCATGTTCACCAGATCGCAACCCCCTTATCTCCAGTCACACATGCTTCTGTATACTGTGTGCTCCTGTATTCAGGGTTTGGCTTCTAAATTGTATATGTCCCATTCAGCCAGACTTCACATTGGCTTAGCTGCAGCTGAAGGCACAAAGAAATTTAAGGTCAAAAATTATGAAGCTGTTTGACTCATGATATGTGTATAGAAGATCTGAACCAGTTTTCAGATTTTCACTAATTTTAACTGGCAGAAGAGTGAACCTCAGCTGAAATCCTGATTTTCCAAGAAGTCTGAAATGGTTCCTGTAACTTCATGGCATTCTACAGGCTGTGTACTTCCCATCATCCGACTTGCACACTGTTGACTCCTCTCCCCTTCACAAAGACTCTATATAGGCTTTCTTCTTTACCTGGAAAGGACACCCAGCAGTACAGTGACATTTACACTCAAAGCCACAATAAGCACTTGTCCTCAAGGTGACAGGGATCTACACTGTGTTTCCCAAAATTATCACCAGTCATAGTCCTTGTGCTTTTCTCAAGTGACATTTGCTGTCACCAAACTCAAGAATTGAAAGGTTGTGTCGAGGACAGCAAGATTTTATGACATGTTCTGTGTCAATGAAGTGAAGAAAGAACGTGACACAACTGATCTGTGCTCATATATCGGCCGATGTGCTGCCAAAAGATATCAGCAGCACAATGAAGGCACAGACAAGTTGCATGAGCTACTCTAGATAAATCAGCTGTGTTATTTTCTTTCCACTTAATTGACATAAATATCTGCATTATTCTCCTCTTGTATTCAGCAATTTTTCATCTGATCCATCACTGAAACCTCCCTCTGTGGACAGAAGAAAATTTTCAATCTAAAGAATCTGTTATTTAACGATGACAGATGAATCCTTGACCACTGCGAAATTCTGCATTGAGGAAGAGAAGGCCAAGGCTGTTCTGCTGCTCTTGGCATTTTTTGCTCCTGCAGTATCCCACACATTGCTGACTAGGCCCCACATTGCCCTGCCTATCCCTCCACAATACGGTGCAGTTTTGTATCTCTCTCCAGAAATTCTTCACCTGTTAGTAAATAATGTCAAGCCTATAGGATTATATATAACTATATTAATTAATGTCTGAGCAGGCTGCTGTAGACCATGTATTCCCTCCTCTTATGGATAGTTTGAGCTATCAGTGAAGGGAATGTCAAGTGTGAATCTGGGTTGCCAGGATAAAAGATAGTGTCAAAGCCACCTGAACATCAAAAACAAACCGATAAGCCACATTACTCAAATATTTGCAGTCATTTTTGTCACATTCGTTTGGACAAGGGAAATGAGGAGAGAAGGATAAAAAATCAAAACAAAACCCAACAACCATAAAACCAACCAAAAAACAATTAGATTAATTTACCCCATTATATTGCTACAGCAGAGATGTATATATGCATAAATACACACACACACACATATACACACATGCACACAGCTTTTTTATTTCAGCTTCTTGGCATGGGGAAGCCGCAACTCACTCTCTACACATGCACCTACTTGTCTCTGTATGAGAAGGCAGTACTTTTTTTACCCATTAGTTTTCATCTCCTTTGAAATGTGAAACAAACTGTCCTTTTGTAAGTTGAATGGAGCTGGACCTTGGCTCCTCTTAAGAAACAGTTCACAAGTCAGTAGCTGCAGCCCCTTCCCTGGTGGGTAGGACAGTGGCAAACTGCTGCACAGGTTCATTGTTTCAGCTAATCCCCTCCCCATATGGTGAGGGACTATGACTGTAGTGAATAATTAATGAAAAATGCGTCTGATCAGAAGTTCAAAAGAATCAGAGGAATTGCAGAATTAAAAAAGCAGTGGGTTTATTTTTTATTATTATTTATTTCCTTTTATTTTTCTTTTTTCCTTTTTTTCCTATGGGCTTTTTTCGGCCCACAGGGAAAAGGAGATCCTTAAATCTGAAAGCACACCCCACTGCAATGTGGGCTTCTGAGAGCATGGTGGTTGTTGTTGTGATGTATCTGCCCTGTGTGTCCAGTAGCTCACTAGGGCACCTTGAGCTGTGCTGTATCTGAAAAATGGATCTCAGTGCTACAATACCTGCCTGAGAAGCTGGGATAAATGCTGGGGCAGTCAGCCTGGGCTAAACTTCAGGCTTTTTCAGCCACATGCTCTTGGGACTGCAGTGTGCTAATTTAAAGCTAGGACTTGTGACAGTGACTGCAAAGCAGATATGCTCTCATTTCCTTTTCAGTAGGAAGAGGATGGAGGAGGAAAAAAAATAATGTTTTATGACCTCTCCTTGTTAACAAGAAATATGTTAAGGCTGTGCCTTTGTGTCCAACAATTTTTTGCAGTCTTGAAATAGAAAAGAAAAAGCATTGCTTTTTCTGTACATAGTATTTTGCCTTCATAAAATATCACTACTGTAGCCTTATAATGTAAAATGAGAAAGGTACAGTATTTTCAGAAAATCTCATAGCAGACTAATGGGGCTTTACAAACCTTGGATTGTTCTGTTTTCATTTTCTTTGTGTGAATTCAACAAAGAAAATAGAAATCTAGTTCATTCTCTTACATAACCCTTTGTGAAGGACTCAAAATTCACATCAATAGTATCTCATTCTTACTTAATTTCCATTTTGTTTAATAGCTTCATCACTATTTATTTGTGATTTTGGTATTTTCCCCCTTCCTGAGAGAGAGGAAAACTCTCCTGAGTAATAGGACAATGAGCTCGAATCTGTCTGGCTCTGTTGTGCTTCTGTGAAAAATACAGTAACAAACAAACTCCCTTGCAGGGAGTAAGTCCAGGGGGGTTTTTTGGGTTTTTGTTTGTTTGTCTGTTTGTTTGTTTTTTCCCAGGGGTCTGGTGACACAATTTGAGTGATGCCAACAGTTCAGATGCAAGCGCCACCTGAGGAAGTACTCTCAGTGCAAGTTATGCAGTTGCACAGCACATCCCTTTTGCAGGCTGGAGACATGAAGTGCAAAATAATCAATCTTCCAAGGTCCTAACAAGCCCCTCTTTTACAGGCCATACCATGCAGTCTGTTTCTAGAACAACAAAAAATGTCTGGCACAGATAGAAAAGACAGCTAGAAGTTTGTATCAAGTTTCTTTGTGAAATTACAGGAGGTACTTAACCTTTGTCCTATAACTTTTCATGGGAAATGAGAACATTTGCCATCCAGGCAGGAAGTCATTATCCCAACAGGAATGAAAGATGTCTTGATATAATCCTGATCCTTTGACAAAAAGAATTTTGAAGTCAAATGCCCTTGAAAGACAAGCCTATGAAAAGTCCGTGCTTGGGTTCATGCTGAGCCAAGAGCCTTCTATATTCTATACCATCCACACTTTATATACCTCTTAATTACAACTCAACTAATTTTTCACTTACATTAATCCCTATATAAAACATTTAAATTTATAAACCAGCAAATGCATCTGTTGCAGAAAAAATAGATGGAAAAGCCCAAATGAGAGAAATGCCTGAAAAGAGATTAATTTGTATAGACATTTTTCATGCTTGTACTAGTTCAATTTTCTGATATTGAACTGTTCCTTTTCCACAGTACTCAGTCACTTTATGGTAGAAATGTCAAATCATGCATGGTGGGAGTCCACAGTACAGATTTAGTTTTTGATCCAGTAATTTGTTAACCTCACTTTGTAGTGATGCCAGTGTTATAAATACCTCACTGAGTAGTGATGGTAACCCCTAATCTGCATCCTCCTACCCCTTCACTGGTTTGTAGCTTTTGTTGCCACTGTCTTCCCTATAGTTTTCCTTTTCATAGTGTGAGGAGATGGGAAACCCTAACTTTAAGAACACATTTTTGTAGGGAAAATTGAGACTTTACTAGGTCATCTATTCAAGTTATTTGGGTAATTACATCAAAAGCAGGGCTAGGTTGGTAAAAACTATTAAGATTCCTGACTGCACTCAGTTTCGCTGCAAGCAAGGCTCCCAATCATCTACAGAAATTGATGCCCCAGTCTGTAAGAACCTCCCTATTTGAGATAGCACCCTTTAAGAGCCAAATTCCTATGGGTTCCCCACTCACATGCAGTAAAAGAGAATTTCCTGCAAGGGTTTTGAGCCACGAGAGTAGTCCTTGAAGGCTAGCCTAACACACAAGAGGATTGCTGGCCAGGGCATGGAGCAAGAGTGCAGGTCCCTTTTTCCCAGAAGCCAGAGCTCCCACTGGCACACCAGCCTTCCTGCTCTGCTTCCTCATGTCAGTGATATCTTCTGTGAAGCCCCGGCCAGATAACAAAACACATACTCCTGCGCTGCAGCTGGTCTTGCATCCATGCCCACAGGCAGCACATCTGCAGTATGAACAGCAAGGCGGGGAGGTAAGGACACCATTTCAAGAAAGAGGAGCAGGCAGGAACAGCTAATCAACTGTCTTCATCTCCTTGTCAGGACAGGAGCATTTGAATTCAGCTTGAAGAATACCATCAGGATTGTGCTTGTTATCTGGTGTTCTGCACAGGTAGATGTAATCTCCGTATATTTTATTAGCTCCTGTTACGCTGAAGGAATGGATACAACATACAGCTCCAGCTTACTGCCTTTATTATCAATTATTAAAACATTTGTTGTAGAGGGAGCAAGAATCCTGTTTTGCTCTGCTGCTGCTGGGATGATTGGAGCACTCGCAGCAAACTGCCTGCACACCGTTCACAGTCTGATTTGGCAAAGACCGCTGTAATGAGTGGACACTGGATCAGCAAGAGGTGGGGATGCTTGGCCTGCATGATAATGGGGTTGCACTTGAAATCAGCCTCCAGAAAAATGCTTCCCATGTCCAACAGGGATGATGCTTACCTTAGCCCAGGTAGAATTCATCATATTCTGGGTACCACTTAAGCTCAGAGTGCAGATCGATGGTGTGTGGTGTCTGGGAATGATGTGCACAGTTCTTCTAAACAGCAAGTGCACCCCTTGTCTGCATGTAGGCCATCTTTTTTATTTATTTGTTTTAAGAAAATGTGGCAATTAGGCAAAGGAAAAGAAAATAGGTAATTTAAACATAACAAAATCCAAAACATGACTCTACTTTAGTTTTGCTTGTCTATCAATGCCTTATTAAGTAATTGCAGTGTGCCTTTGAGTATTGTTGATTTCTTCATCTAAATATAATTCAACACTGTATATCTGTATATTTTGGGCAGCTCCTAAAACCAGCAACTGCATATAAGAATTCACTAAATACTTTTTGAGACAAGTTAAGAAATGCTGTTGTTGATTAATGCATTATACTGCACTGTAGCTTTTCTGCTTCCTTTCTCATAAGGTACTTCCTCCATTCACAGGGAAAATACTGTCAGGAAAGTGCAATGGTTTCACACGTCCCATAGGCTCAGCTGCAGATGAACTGAGGAAACCAGTTAATGGGATGCCTTTCTGTAGTAGGGAAACCATATAAACTTGTGCTCAAGACCCATGGACTTCTGAGGGTTGCAGATATGAGTGCTTAGGTTCTTCCTACATCTTTTGGTAAATATCATAAACACTTGTTTTGCAGAGAAAGACCCAAGATACAATGTAGGTGGCTATAATAGGTGTATCCTTTCCCTGGCAGGATGATGCCTTCTTTCTGCACAAACCCCTGCATCACCTCTCTGCAGTGCCCATCCCCCTGTGAACGGTGTGGAGGGCTGGGCCCAACTCATTGGTGTCTCTAAGTGGTTCTGGCCCTTAATCAGGAAGGAGAATTATATATGGTTTTTCACATGCTAATGGCTCAAGAATATAAATTATATTTGACACAACATATTAAAAACCTCATAAAACTTCATCAACATGGCAGTATATATCCTGCGTTTTCCTGCTTTTTAATCATTTTAATAAATCTCATAAAAATTATGCCACAATGCAGCCATTACAAGAGAAAATTATAAGGAGTGTAAAAATAAGGGAAACAGCCTCCTGCAACACACCTCAGAAGACAAAACATGGCAAGGTGTTTACAAGGTTGGGATACAAAACAGAAACTCCTATTAAAGTTTTGGTATGATTGATACTGTAGATTTAACCACTCCATCACAAAAGGCAAACCAACAAAACAGTGGTATGTTTCCTTGTCTTTCTTTAGTTTGTATCCCAAGGGTGCTTATAAATACTTAAACATCTATATCAGAATTCATCAGTTTTCAGAGAAAAATTAAACCTCAACATTGATATCTATGATATAATGACCTACAAATCAGTGCATAATTAATCTTGATACAAACTGCATACTCTTGTGGTTTATGATTTATTATGGGTTATTCATCTAACTTCTATGGGTATTACTTCATGCACATACAATCCAATAACTGCTGATGCAAGTCGCAGGTCCTACTTCATAATTAAGACATTAGCATTTTTGGAAAAAAATACTTTTATATCAATTGATGATACTCTATTTTTACTTCTCTAATGGACTTATTAAAATTAAAAATTACACCTGAAATATAGGTTATATACATATATAGTACTTACACTTCCATCTTCATCCTGGTTTCCTTTTTCATAATGTTTCATACTGTATTTTTGTTATTTCAAAACAATCA
This sequence comes from Agapornis roseicollis, assembly GCA_002631895.1. Classification (NCBI taxonomy): domain Eukaryota; kingdom Metazoa; phylum Chordata; class Aves; order Psittaciformes; family Psittacidae; genus Agapornis; species Agapornis roseicollis. Next base: position 151,783 of record NDXB01009347.1, read on the forward strand.
TAGAATCATGGAAGGGCTAGGGTTGGAAAGGACCTTAGGATCATCTAGTTCCAGCCCCCTGCCAAATGCATAGCTGTGTTTGGGATTGCCCTGACCCAAGTGTAGGATCTTGTACTTTGTTATACCGAACTTCACTGGCCCACCTCTTAAGCATGTCAAGATCCCTCTGGATCCCATCCCTTCCCTGAAGTGTATCAACCACACCACACAGCTTAGTGTTACTGGTAAACTTGCTGAGGGTGCACTCAATCCTGCTGTCCATGTCGCTGACAAAGATATTATATAGCTATAGTTTCACACACCTACAGCTTTCTTATGTGTATGCTTATTCAGGGAGGATAACATCCTCTTTTGTTTCTTCTGTTTAGACTGGGAGAGGTTTAAGCATTTCAAGAGGAAGCTCATTCAATTTAACTAACAAAGCTCTTCTGGACAATGTAACATGTTGTAGGATACAGCAATTAGTTTTATTTTGGTTTGTAGCTCTAAATTGTCTTTCTCCCTACATAAACTCCAGGTACTGCAAGATAAGTGGTTACATACTTGTCAAAGCAGCTATCAGAGATACAGTCCCTGTGATTGCCAGACAGGTCCTTACCTGTCTTTGAGGAATATGTCCAGGTATAGCTAAAAGAGAAAGCCAGCATACATCAAATATTCCTTCAGCAGCCAAGAAACATAAAGAGGAACAGAAAGTAATGACCAGAACTGACCACAATAGAAACATAACCATTCAAAAAGAAAATTTCCTATACTAACACCACTTCTTTACTCCTCTTTCAGACAATATTCCTCCTCAGTCTAATCATTCATTTATAGACTCCTCTAAATTCAGCCAGCCTCCCAGTGAGGTAATGGGATGATTACATAAATTGGCAATTACCAGAAAAAAATGCTGCAGCTTCTAAAGAAGGCACTAAAGGTTGGCACTGCATGGAGAGGGTGAGATGCAGGCAACAGATATATATCCACAATAAATATAGGATAATTTACCAGCAGTGATTATCATTCTGCTAATAAACAGATTTTCAAATTCTCAGCAGCCTTGACAATGGACACTAAAAGTTCCATCAAAACTATGACCTCCCTGTGTATGAAATTGTTCTAACATTATGTGTAAAGAGCTTAATTAAAAGAGGCAGTGTTGACTCTAAAGCTTCTGTTAACCAAATCACTGTTGACAACCTGAAATATTTTAATGTCATTAGCATACCTCTGAGGCAAGCCAGCAGCTGAAAGCCATGGCGTTGAGTTTCTCTCAACCTTGTTCATAAGAAAGTGCTTTCAGAATCTCCCTCTTCCTCTGTATGACACAATGTCAGAAAGTTAAGTTGTTGATCTGAATCACATTCATATGAATTAAGATTTATTTCAAAAGCTCTATCTTCTGCTACTGAATCCTGTCTCAAGACAATGCCTTTCAGCAGATTCATGCCTAAAATTGCAGTATTCTGGCCACAGTATAAAGCAACTATGTTCACCATATGTTTGCTGGTTAAAATAAGATTCTTGCATAGATGTGACGGCTATCTCCTTTGAAATAGGCAATGAGCTACCACATGGATGCAGAATTTACCAGCAGTCAGTACACCACCAAAGTCCAAGCAGGTTGCGCTCCCTGCCTTAGCAAGAGACACACACTGCTCCCCAGCTCAGCAGCATGCGTTCACACAGAGAAATCAGGCTCTGTGCCCCAAAGTTACTCTTTCAGGTGAAAGCCTAGTGGCTTTCCAAATTGTTGCAAAGTCACAAGCCAGATCCATGCTAAGATAACAGCTGTTTGCATATGACGCCCTTAGAAAGCAGCTTGCCATGCTGTCACAGTGAATAACAGAAAAATGCTTTAGTTTGGTCTTCCATAACTATTTCCAGCTATGGAAAGATCTAATCCTGTTTGTAAAATTCAATTAGGCTCTGAAAAAAATAATTAGTCATTAAAGTTTTATATAAACAGATCTAAGCCAAGAACAAAGCTGCACCACTACTCCAGTAAATTTCAGGATTAAAGAAAATCAATATCCTGTGTCATATTCCTGTAAAATATTATCTGCAGTATAGCTTGTTTTCTCATTTACATGAAATTAAAATTTGAGTACAATTTTCAGTGACTGCTATTATGACATAAACATTAAATAGAGTAAGAAATATTCACCTTCCATACAAGCATGTTTCTTTTTAAATAGGTGGTCAACTAATGCCCTGAGTTTTTGAAGTGGCTCAGGAGGCAGAAGCCTGGGTTTAAATAGCCACCCAAAGGGGAGGCAGCGTGGGCAGCACATGCTTTTTATTAGACATCTAACACAGCAGTGCAATGACAATTTTCACTTGCAATAAACCAAAAATTAGTCCCGCTATTTTTTCACTTGCTATCTTTGCTTTCGCTGTTATTTTTTCTTTCAGAGATACCTAAGGGGGTGGGGTGGGACAGGAAGGAAGTTTTGGGAAAAGAAGACAGCATTAGAATTTGCAAATGTTTCTTTGACTGATGATATCTTACAAACCTCAAGTGTAGAAATGGCACAACTGTGTTTTCTCTCTCTTCTAAAGCAGATTCTTGTAAGCCTGAACATTAATAAATGCCATTTTTATCCCACTGTGTGTACAAGGCGATTTTTTAAATTCCTGTTGGTTTAATAAAGAACTTAGGTGTTCAGCACTTGAAAAAACACTGCTGTTTGGATAGACACCTTCTGACAGATTTAGGTGTTTAACCTGAAGAGTCAACATTTGCAGTTCTCCAGCAGCATTACTTAGGCTTTCAGGGCAAACTTCTATACTGCTAAATGTGCTGCATGTTGCGCTAACCTGCATCCTTGCCTTGTCTCTAAGTATGTGCATACACTAAGTAATTAAATATGGCCTGACCCAGGCAGTGGAACTCAGCTGTGGCTTTGACCACATCATTTGTTTGGTGTTTTTTTTTTGTAAAAACAAATAAATCTCAGAGGAATGTTTTGAATTCAGCCCAGGAGCATCAAGTGGTCAACTTGATGGGCAGTGTAAAAGCACTTAACAGTGTGGCAGTGTCAGACCATATCTTTCCTCACCAAATAGGCTATTACAACGTTTAGTTTATTTGCCATAGATGCGAAGTTTCAGCAGACTCAGAAACAAATACTTAATGAGCCAGGAAGAAAAGGCAGAAGCTCTTCTATATTTGTATTCTGTTGAATGTTTGCTGTCCTCTCTTACATTTCTTGGGTGCACGCTTTTCCAGAATCTGTGTCAATTTTATTCCAAGAACAATCTGATAAATTCCTAAAGAACTGACAAGAAAATCTCAGAGGAAAGAAGCAAGCCTTTCTCTTCTCAAATATTTAATAGGTGAAACCTGTAAAGAAATAATTTCCAATGATTTTCAAAGTCATACCATTTTCACTTGCTCTGGAACTCCTGATATCAGCAAGCATGCCCTTCTAAATAATTTATTGACATTTCTACATAAATTAGATACTTAAGGGTGAAGATACCATGAACCTTGTGGAGGCTGAGTGCTCACTACGTGGACTATAATCCAGACAGATATCCAAACTGGCTTAAACCCCAGCAGGCTCACTGCTTGGAAATAGTTCAAGGACTCCAGAGATTGCATCATGCTGTTGAAATGTCACTTGTAGTAAAAAAAAATTGTACACAAAAATAAATCATCATCAGGTAAGCTATAAACCTCAGATAGTTACAAATCGATCATCTGGGTCACATCTTAGTTACTGCTTACAAAAATAAGCAATGTAAAAATATGTTTACTTCAGCTAAGGACAATGTATTATAAAAGACAGGGAAGTTTACAAGGCAGAGCCATAAGCTAAAATACAGACCTATGTAAAGTTTAAATTCTTCAGTAACACATTTTAGTCCTGCCTATCAGTTTTAAAGTCATAATGGGCTTGTTTTCTAGTACAACCTATATAATAGTAGATGACTGGTTTGCAGGATTTGGACACTGGAAAATGTTATGTTCTTTTTTTACCCTGTATCTACTATACTTAAAAAACTCCTTGACAGCTAAGAAGAAAACAATCTGAAAAAGAAGATGAAAGATATTTTGAGAAGAAAGTTGAGGAGAGAACTGTGAACAAAACTCACTGCAGTAGCAAGGAGCAGATCAAAATCTTAAATATCAAAATTTTGTTTTGAGATTAAAAAAAAAACAAATAAATAAAAAAACCCTCAAAGGCAGCTCCCATCCTGCCTAGAGAATCACTGTAGCCAAGGTTGTGTGGCTACTGTTCACGTGGATCTATTGTTTAGATGGTTCCCTGAAATACATTGGTATAAGGGGTTGAGAAAAGCCAGTGATGAATGAATTCTAAAGGGGAGGGAAAGATGAAAAAAGCACAGTTTTCACCAGAAACCATGAGAGTAGATGTTGTAAAGTTGCTACCTGAGATAGAAGAAAACAAGATGGAACTTAAACAAAAATAGAAATAAGCAGGACAATCAGCACCAATATCTCAAAGGATTAATTAACAAAGAGTAAAACAAAATATCAGGAGCACAAAAGACTGATGAAATCAACACTAATGACCTACAATTTACGCAGCTGAAGGGTGAAGGAAGACACCAGTGATAAGAAGTGACTGTCAGTAAAGATCTTCTTATCTCCCAGGTCTCTGGGTGACTAATCACAGCTCACCAAGAGAAGGAAAGGAGCGCTCAGTCCTCTGCTTATGAGCGGGGTTGCAAGTGCAAGAATTCCTCTTTGAATATAAATCATGGTTTGTATTTATTCAATGGACTGATGTTCTCATCATGGGGACTTTATGGGATAGGACACAAAGGAAGATGCCAGCATAGATAACTTTTCAGCTGTTAGACAAAGAACTATTTGTAAGTGTTTCTTTGATCTAATTCACAGCGCAAACTCAGACTATGTAGGGGACCCAAACAAAATGAAGAAACTAAATGGATGATGACCAATTAAACTAGGGAATTTTCAAGCATAAACAGAATTTGTGGATTCTGTGCTTTTTTCCTGTTTAGTCTTTAGAATGGATTAAAAATGTTTCATTGCCTGCTCTTAGGCAGTTACTACCAACAAAAGGGAGAAGATTAGACATTTGTGTACTTGCTGTAAACTATGAGCTTTGCCTTGCTCCCCGGCTCTGTGTGCTTTTCAGGATTCGTTTTTGAGAAATCAGCTCTTAGGAGATCCAGATAATGGTTTTCCAGCCAAATAGAAAATAAAGTGTAGATTCACCTTCCTTGTGAGAAAAGATGCAGCAAATTAGTTAATGAGAATTCAGTCACCATACTGATTTAAACCATGCCTGACTTCCTACCTTGGTACTTGCCATTCCCAACATTGCTACCTGCTCAAGATGAGACACCCAGAGGAAATAGAATTCTGTTCACACATTTACACATCACCATTACTTTACTTTAATGACTAACACGCCCTGTTTAATAAAGCCCTGGCATCAACTTTATTACATCCTGTTCTGCTAATGATTTGGTAGTCACCTAATGCATTAATCTTGATTCATGGCTCATTTGAAATATTTATCTAGTACAGAATGCTTAAGTGAAGGTCAGTTGCATGTAAATCTTCAAAGATAAATTGCAAATTTTGGCTTGCCTCTAGCTCTAACTACCTACAAGCAGCTACAGACCAAGAGCCACTGAGTACTGAAATTCTTTACTCTGCATCCACCCCACACACATTAGAAATGTCTGAGGCCCTGACCTCAAGCCACTAAAATTCCCTGAAGGAATAGCATCATCTGTGGATGACCAGGAACCAACCTCAAAAGGTCTTTGTATCATTCAACAGATGAAGCAGAAGCCCCTATTACTAGAATATTGACAAATGTAAAGTGAGAAATAAGGCATTGATATAGGTAAGTTTAGAAGTGCTGATTCAGAAACATATCAAAAGATATATGGAAACAGATGAAAAGCACAGAACGGTACCTACAATATCCAGTGTACCTCTCTGCCAGTGACTCTGGCAGACAGGTAGGAGACCAGTTTATGAGATGGTCCAGCAACTGTGGGCAGCAAAATAAGCCATATGGCAACAAACATAAGATTTTATTACTGAAGGAAGAACTTTATTTTCAATGCTTTTTTGTATGTATAAAGGAACATATAAAAATGCTTTGATCTGGTTTCATCACAACTCCTCTGACAGTGAAAGTATGTATTGGCCCTAGGAAATGCAAGTCATAGGACATAATGGGATCTAGAGTACAGGCATAGGGATGAAATCACTGAAAAAGCTAGGTAAGCGTTTCTATAAGTGTAAAAGGAGTACACTGAATCCTAGCCACAACTGCTTCTGCAAGCCTATTCCCAAGCCACACAAAGCAAGGTAAACAATACAATGTCACAGGCTGTGAAGCCTGTAACCAGTTTTTTCGCCACTCTTCCTTTATGTACCTCAAAGCACCTAGGAAATGTCAGTACTGCTTTGAGCAGTACTCACTTCATGTGCTACTTCTGCATGTTGTATGGGATTTTCTACTGGAACACTTCAGCATGGGCTGTTGGCTGCAAGATGTTGAGGCTGAAAGTTAGCTGTAAAAGCTGTGGTTGGTGAGGACGAATCCTACACAGATGTCTTCTTGACTACACTTTGTTTGCTTCGCAGCTGTTTTTGTTCCCTGTGTGCTGTCTAGTGACATGAATCATGGATCAGAAGGAACAGTTTAATCAGTAAAGTGTTTAATTGCTAAAAATCATTCCACAACCACAAACTCACAGCCAAGAGACAACACTGTCACTGAAGATGCACTATGAGGGAGAAAGAAAGAGGTTTGAGTGTCATTAGCAAAATAATAATAAAATAACCCATAAAAATTGAAAATATGATCCAGTGAGAGCATATAAGCATAAAACAGTGTGGTCCCCAAGATGGAATAATTTATCATTACAGATAATTCCATACAATATGGTTTAAAATAGCAAACTATATTTGCATTTTAAGGTGTGCAGACATACTTGTTATATGCAGCCAGTTTATTCATATTGCTTCACGAATTCAAGGAAAATTGCAGTTTCCATCAAAATGAATTGCATTAAGTGGTTGCTAAACATTCAAAAAACCAGAGACTATTGCTCTAAAGCAAAAGATCTACCTGGAAACACATGTAAGACCATGAATTTCTAAATATTAGACAGTGTGTCATATAGCAATGATTAAAACAAATCTGTTGCAGTTCTGGTCCTTTATATGCAATGCTTCCTTCAATACTTACTCACTTTGCTATGAAAATGCATGTAAAGAGCCCAGCAAAATAATCTCTCAGCACTTCTGTTATAATTAAATGCAGTCACATGTTGACACAAGTAATGACCACCATCTGCTCAAATCCACGGCTAGTCTGTCTTTCACCACAAATCACAAATCTCCACATGTCCAGCAAAACACCCATTACCAGCTGATTCTCCAAAGCACCATATGAATAATCTGAATATGCAAGATGTTTGTTACAGATGAGTGCTAATGTATACAGCCTCTAAAAATGCTGGCCCTGTTTTGGATGCCTTGATACTAATAACATTAAATGCGTAAAAGAAAATACACTAAATGACCTGGGTTGCAAAATCAGGTCTCATGAATTAGAAAAAGCCAAGACTTATGGCTGAGATAGGCTGAGAAAGTTGGGGCTGCTCAGCCTGGAGAAGAGAAGGCTACACGGAGACCTCCTAGCAGCCTTCCAGTATCTGAAGGGGGCCTATAGGGATGCTGGGGAGGGACTCTTCATTAGGGACTGCAGTGACAGGACAAGCGGCAACGGGTTCAAACTTAAACAGGGGAGGTTTAGATTGGATATAAGGAAGAGATTCTTTCCTGTGAGGGTGGCGAGATGCTGGAATGGGTTGCCCAGGGAAGTTGTGAATGCTCCATCCCTGGCGGTGTTCAAGACCAGGTTGGACAGAGCCTTGGGTGGCATGATTTAGTGTGAGGTGTCGCTGCTTATGGCAGGGGGGTTGGAACTAGATTATCTTAAGGTCCTTTCCAACCCTAACTATTCTATGATTTTATGCTGTCTCTTCAGGCTGCAAGCATTTGGATGCAACANTTTGGGTGGCATGATTTAGTGTGAGGTGTCCCTGCTTATGGCAGGAGGGTTGGAACTAGATTATCTTAAGGTCCTTTCCAACCCTAACTATTCTATGATTTTATGCTGTCTCTTCAGGCTGCAAGCATTTGGATGCAACATCATACCCTGGTTATAGAGTATTCTTGCCTAACTCTATCATCTAATTTATTTCACAAAGTTTATTTCACACTGTGGGTATGCTCAATTGCAACCATTTCACTGTTTTCACTCCATTTGTACATCTCACTTTTTTACTACTCACCACTCAAATATCATTACAGTAAATATTTAACTCATTTGAAAGTTTTCCATTAGCATGTCTCCAACCTTAGGCAATGTCTGAACACTTGTGAAGGCTGAACTCTCCCACGGCTCACGTGGTGGATTTGCAAGCTCATGTTCCACCTACAGAACAAAACTCAGCACTTCAGCATTGCTTCGAGCTTTCATTCCTGCATGGATGGACTGGGCATGGCTGTGTCAGAGTGTATCACATCCCAGCCTGCTAATAAATATCTGGACACTACCTCTTCTGAGTCTTGTGCCATGGACATGTTCATTGTTCCAAATGAGAAGGAAATAAATGGAACACATTCCTGACCTACTTCATTTTGAAGATACCGTTTGTACAATCATACCCATATATGATCAGTTATTATTCATGATCCCTTCTAGGTCTCACAATGACTAACTATCACACAACGTATATTCCCTGTGAGATGACACATTGCCACATCTGTGGCAATGACATCCTCATTACTGAAAATATTAGGAGCTATATTCTGCTTGACATATGTAAATTCAAGTGAATGAAATAAATACTTAGTTCCAAATTATAGTATCATCCATCTAGACTTTCTGATAGTCCTGAAAGACAGATGATCTAGCAAATGGCTGTATTCATCAGATGGATACATATTAACTCCTAAGACATGTTAAAGCAGCAATATTTGCAGCAATGTCAACCTTCAGGTGTGAAAGGGGCCTTCTGTAAAATAAATCCATAAAATTTCAGAGGATTCTTCTTTCAGAGATCCTTCACTATCAAGAAGTAGTTGAACAATAAACTGAAACTATTGACTGATTTCCCACTAGTAGTAATGAGTATGTCAAGCCCAGACTCCATGATTCTTACTTTGAAACAAGCCTTTTAGACAGTTGGAGATTTGCCTTGTTCCCCAAACTGTGCATCTGGTGTTCCTGGGAAAGCACTGACTGTCATGAGAAAAAACAAATTGCAGAGGATCAGCTAATGGGAGCAGTAAGGCCAGTGCTCAGGCCTCTGTCCAGCCTTACTATCAACTCATATATATATGCATGTGCTGCAATGTGTAGGTATACGAATATGTTTGGGAGACACATCTTAATGCCCTACAGTGCAGTCATAGACTTCACTGGTGCATAGTCTTACAAATAGCAAAGTTTTGTGCATTGTATACAAGTACAAAACATGATTCTTGACATCCTCAAAATGTTATCTGAATTTATCACGTAATAACTCTTACAACAAATAATCTCAATTAGTTCTCAAAATAGGAACTCTGTACCATACTCATTTTAAAGGAAAGGAGTTTCTGAAAGCACATACTGTCTCTGAAATAGAAAAAAAACCCCACAAAAAACCAAACAAAGTTAATCCTTACATGATTTATTATCCCTTTCATTTCACGCAATAACTCAATTTCTCTTTGTGTCATCATCTGGTCCTGTAGTCCTTTCTCTTCTAAGTTACCCTGCTTTTAGTGAAGGGAGGAAGAACTGCAGGATTAGGTCCTGACTTCCAACCAATATTGTCCTCAAAGCAAAATACTGCATTCTGGCTGCTCCGAATTTCCATAATAGTAGGTGGCATAGAGAAAGGGAGTATTTCTTTTGTAAATAAGGTTAAGGTATGGTGCTTCAGTTTTTCATTTGAAGAGAGCAGAGAATTTCCTTTTCCCAGTCTTACTGGATTCAGAAAGTCACCCAATAGAGCATGCAAGGATGGGATGCAGAGTATCTTTGGAAAGATCCATACGGTACACGCAGATGAGATTAATCTATTCATTCCATAGATGTAACTGCAGTTTCACAGAAATTCTCCTAAAACCACATTTATTTGGCAGTAAATAAGATGACTAATTGCAAAGGATAGCTGCACATAAATCCTAGGCTGAATTTTTTGGCGTATTTCTAGTTGTCATATAGAAGAAAATGACATACTCTCTCAACTCATTTTTCCTAATTAAATGCGAAATATGACATTATTCCTACTACTCTTATAGGAGGAAATTAAAGTTATTCCAGTTTAACTATCAAATGCAGCATATGGTTCCCTGATTACTGGTACAGTGCACAGCAGAAGTCCTGAGCAGATGATTTCAGGAGAGGATATGACTGTGTCTCCTACTGAGACCCAGTCAATCCAGACTTCCAAACTGCTCTGTATAGGGTTCTGTGAAGGTGATGCGTTCCTAAAACAATGACTACAGGATGTAACATCAAAAAAACCCCATAATCCTACAACAGCAGTACAGTGCAAGACATGTTTTGGATCTACAGTGGGAATTTATTGTTGCTGCCTTTACCTACATAAGAGCTCTGTCATTCTGTCCACATAACGGGAAGCAAAATATGCAGGTTTATTAATTGCTTAACGTTTACCAAACAATACAGTATTTCCCATGTGGAAAAATACATGCTAAGAGGAAAAAAGAACAGCCCCTTTTATCCCCCTCTGCCCACACCCTCTCCCCCCAAACCCTATAATTTAAAGTGCAACACTCCTCAGCACTGGACATAAAAGATACTCAGTAAGAACTGAACACCGTCACTTGCCCTGACTGTGAGCCTTTCTTTATGCATGAGAATTTTGAAGTCTAATGAGTATGCATGGAGCATTCCCACTGATTCACCACCACAGAGAAGAGATTTGGCTGGGATTTCATCCAGAAAACAGCTAAGAAAATATCAAAATACAGGTATGGGAGAAGCTCTGCTGTGCTCCAGGATTCTACCTTCCCTTTGTAATAGAGTGATCTCATGTGACTGCAGCTATTTGCCTTGCCTTGCTGCATGTAAACCATCTTTTAAACCACACTTTTCCATTAGGAAGCTCTCCCAGACCCAAGGAAAATATACCGCAAGCCAGGGTTCTTCCTTGCAAATCTCATACACTGAACTCCTCTGCTCTGCACAGGAGACTGAAAAATTTGGATACCATGGCCAAAAAGACAGAGGAGCACAATTCTCCACTTTTTTTTTTTTTTTTTAGCACTGCCAACCCTTCAGTAATCAAAGATTATGAGTCAGACTCATGCATACAACAAATTATGAAATTACTTGAACATTTTCAAACAGAAAACCTAAAATGTATAATTAGCTTTCTGGATTTGATTGTTCCAACATATTCATTTCAAGGACTTTTTTGTTCTCTTGTTTAATTGCTTTAAGTTGAGGTCTACATGTAGCCATTTGCCTCCTAGAGTAGAGACATAAATCAGATGTCAAATATTGTGAGAACTGTGATAAAAACCATGGCTTATAACCCAGCTAAACTTCCCTCCCCACTCATAATTTACCAGAGAAAGTCAAGTAAGCCCAGATCTGCTGCTCTTCAAATCTCACCTGAAATTTGTGAAGATGTCTACAGAATGCCATTGACAGTGGGAGAGAAGGCTGCAGTATTTGTAGCAACTGTATGTGGTTCGGATTTTAATTAGATGGGCCAGGAACACAAGCAACAGGGAACAGACCACAGAATTATGAGAATACAGTCTCTTGCTGTTTTTCCCTCTTCATGAATACATCTCAGTCTAGCAATGCACTGGGCCATTGACTCATCAATGCCAAAGACAAAATTGAGGATCATAAGATCTACATACTGAGTACAGTTACACTGACAGTCCTGAGATGTTGATTACCCTTGGAAATCTTATAGTCAAAATCAGTCTCTTCACCTCAGAGATACTAATCTCCTTTCATTTGCTGCTGCTTAAGGAGTGTCAGCAATGATAGGACTGCAGGACACAAACCTAACCTGTTATTTAAATGTATCAATTTAGAGGGAAACATCAGCAAGATGCAGCAACAATATGAGCAGTTCTATCAGCCAGAAACACTTTACATAGAATCATAGAATAGTTAGAGTTGGAAAGGAACTTAAGATCATCAAATTCCAAACCCTCTGCCATGGCCACAGACACCTCACACTAAACCATGTCACTCAAGGCTCTGTCCAGCCTGGCCTTGAACACCTTCACAGATGGAGCGCTCACAACTTCCCTGGGCGACCCATTCCAGTGCCTCACCACCCTCACAGCAAAGAATTTCTTCCTTATATCCAATCTAAACCTCCCCTGTTTAAGTTTGAACCCATTACCCCTTGTCCTGTCACTACGGTCCCTAATGAAGAACACCTCCCCAGCAGCCCTATAGACTCTTTCAGATACTGGAAGGCAACTATGAGGTCTCCAAGCAGCCTTCTCTTCTCCAGGCTGAACAGCCACAACTCTCTCAGCCTGTCTTTGTATGGGAGGTGCTCCAGTCCCTGATCATCCTCATGGCCTCCTCTGGTCTTGTTCCAACAGTTCCATGTCCTTTTTATGTTGAGGACACCAGACCTGCACACAATACTGCAGGTGAGGTCTCACGAGAGCAGAGTAGAGGGGTAGGATCACCTCCTTTGACCTGCTGGTCTAAACCTTGAAAGTTCTAGTGAAATATTCAGACTCAAAGAAACAGCAAACTGCTGTATAATTCACCTTCATAATCTTGATGTGTGAATTTTATCACTGACATACTACTGCACTCCTGGCTTTTATTGTAGTCTGATTCCTGTTTAAGGTTTCCATTTGGCTTTGTTCAGGTATAATGCAATAAAATCACCTTTTTCTGTTTATTTCTTTTGCAGTGAGTGAGGGACCCAACAGCATTCTCCTGGTGGGAAGCTAAAAGCTAGACCTTATACTTGTTTCAGCACTGTAAACCTATTGCAATACCACTGATTTCAGTGACATATTATGTGATTACATCTAGAGAAAACTATAGTTGGTGGTGCAAGCTTTTCTCCACATATAGCTGGAAACTGGGAAAGTGTTTTGAGAAAATACAGATGTACATTTGCCCCTTTTTATACTCTTCTGCAGCTATCTGCTACTGACCACTGTCTGAAACAAGGCACTAGACTAGATGGATCCCCTGTCTGCCCTCTTAACACCTTTTTATGTGGTTTTTTAGTAAAGGAAAATCTCCGAAAGTGCACCTAGCTAACTCATTTAGCCTATAGAGTCATGCCTCAGAATCCATTTCTTTAATTACATACAATATTTGGATCCTCTTGTTTAAGGGGAAATTGTAAATAATTCACTGCTTAATACATCTCAAAAATCACCTGGTATTGAACAAACCATTTAAACTAACTTGGTTAATTTGGAATTGATAATATAATTAATTGTCAATTTCATCTGTCTTTTGAAGCCGTGGAACAAAATAGCTTGGATCAGTTCAGCACTGTAAGTCTATGTGAAACACTGCAGTTGTATTCCTGCTTCTCCCTGCTAGGCAAGATTAATCAGCAGATGGGTTCCTTGGTTTTAGGAATCCTTTCTAAACGTAACTAATGACAAAAGAAAAAAAAAAGTTTCACAACTTCATCAATGTGATCTAGTGTCTGATTTGATTTTTAAATTGTTAGGCTGAACTGTATTACTTTATGTAAGTCATAAGGACTTGTCCTCCCTGTGTTACTGTGACATTCAGAAGTACTCTTGGGCTCACTTTGCTTGAAAGAGGCCCAAGATACAGAGACTAACAGGAAAAAAAATCACAGTTCCATTGGCTCCAATGAAGGAAGAGTTTAACTTGCCAGACTCCTCTAGTGCCACCTGGCACAGTACCTAGGCCTCCAGTTATTGCCACAACCACCAGACATAGCCTCCCTCACCCTTATGGAGGAAAAAAAGAACCCTCTTAAATTTATAATACAGTGCATATTTCACATACCAGCAAGAGCAGCAAGCCTACCAGAAAAGCAGGTCGTTACCAACCTTATCACTCTCTTGACTGCTAATGACCCAAAAGCTGAAGGATCATCAGAAACGATGCTCACACTCAGTTTTCCTAATTACTGATCAACCAGACATACAACCAGAGGGAATAGCTGTGGCTGAGAGCTTCCAAACAGCCCACACTGCAAAAAGATGAACTGCTACAGAAGTTAATTCCTTCTCCTGTAGTGGAGAGCTACTCTTCAGACTTTCAATTTCCTGTAATGTCCAGTCCAAACATGCTACAGATCATTATTATTTAAAACCATTTCTAAAAAAGCATTTCTTTTATCTATCTTTCTCTTAGCAGAATGGCTTTCCTATCCCACAGGACCTGTACTGTAGAATGGAAATCAGGACAGTCTGGAAAAGTCTGTTTTTCACTTCTACCCTGACAGCAGTTTTAGGGGGTCCAGCGTTCAGCCAGGAACACTGGTGCCTTGGTTTGGTGTCATGCCAGGCAACATTGTAAATGATGATCAGTGGCAAGTACAGGGGCCAGAAAGCTATAAATAAAACAGTTAGAAAATGTATGCCTCCATGGAGATATCAGAATGATTTAATGATTTAAATCTTCCTTTGCAGAGTCTTCCGATTCCCATGACTCTTATTTAGTTTAATAAAAGCTGCGAGCATGCAGATTTATTCACTAGTATTGGCAAACTCCTGATATTCCCTTAATGCTTCTGTTCCTTTAGCCATGCAATTAATAAAAAATGCCTCTTTTTAGGAAAAAAAAAAAAAGAAAAAAGAAGGCTTTAATGGCACATGGAAGGTTTGTTAACATGATTTGAATGACCCTTTAGAGGTTCAGAAAACTGAAAGGCAATTCAAGACAACATAACAGTTTAGATTTCCTGATTTCTAAGACAATCACTAACTTCTTGAGAACTTAAATCATGATTATATACCCCTGAGGCCAAAATCTCTGGAACAATTAAAACCCCTTTGTTGTTTTAGCTGACCAGCACAGTAAACAAGTATTGGTATCACAAGGCAACTAGTAGTGAAAACTGCTATGGTAGTTGGGATTTCTTTGATGAGGAAAAAATATATAAAAGAGAAACCTTGCATGCAACAGGATTGGTTTCCAATAGTGTTACTGCAATATACTGGTGGGATGAATGTGGCCCAATGGTTGATGTTCAACCCATCTCTCCTTATGAGGCATTTCTCTGACCTCTGACTTGGTAACTGATCCAGCAGCTGATCTCATGAGCCCTCTGGAAATTGCAATGCACAGTCCATAAGCACAAGTAGTCCAAGTGAAAACCAAGTGTGCATCTCAATGACTTGCAGATTTTGGAGGCTTTGTCCTTAACGTTGTGCTGTTGGCAAAGTCACACTCCCGTAATGTAAAAGACCAGCAGCAAGAGTGACAAAATCAGAACAGATCCCCGATTAATACAGTTTGCCTCTTTGCCCTTTACTGTATCTCTAGTGACAACAACCAAATGCAGGGCTGGCTTTGCGAGCGGCTCTGAACCCAGATTGCATGAGAAAATAGATCCCCCTTCCCCTGAAATTTCTACCTGTATGACTCAAACACTCTGTGATCATTTCCATCCTCCCATAGCAGATGCCCCTGTAACACATTTGTTCTTGCAGGTTTACTGATTAGAATAGCTCAGAGAAGAGTCTATGTGACTCGGCTTTTAATAATTTATTTTAAAAAGGCAGAAAAACACACCCCCCTCCCCAACCCACCCCCCGTACTTTGTTGACTTGTTTCATTGGATAACAATTTTTGGCAAATGCTACCACCCAGCTGAATTTAACACCATGCTAATTTGTTGCAATACTGAAAAAATACAGAGCACACTTGTCGCAACAGTGTTAAAAACAATGATGACAAGAATCCAAGCTCTTCTCTGCTAATTACTAGGAATCTTGTGCTCTTTTTACAACTGAGATCTCCAGAGAAATTCCCTTACCCTGTTTAAAATTTTAAGATGAGCTGCAGCAGGCAGCAAATGTAGTCATCAAATGCTGTTCTTCCCATGCCAACCCTGCTAACTTCAAAGAAGATGCACAGGAAATGGAGAACAATTAAGCCTGGTTTTCAAAACACGCCATCTCAATACAGAGCATCACTGCTAAACTTCGTCCAGTAGCTAAATTGTAATCTCAGTTACAGAAAATTTGACAGAATTATGAGAAACGCTCTGGGGACAGAACGGCATCCCAAATATCACATTTGATTATTAACCTTTCTGAGGACAAAAGGGATCTAATTCAAAGCTGAAAACAACTGAAAGGTTAGTTAAGATTCCTCTCTAAGCATTATTCTTAATTTAGTTTGTACTCCAGTGAGAATGCCAAGTGCAGGTAAGCCTGAATATATGTAAGAAGTTATGCCATAATAGTGATTTGGTATATGAAAAATTTGTATGCTCAAAGTGCAAAAACCAGAAGTTTGTTCCCTTCTAATGTATAACCATTCAAACCTCCCTGGGGTCATTTCTGGACATCAGGTCCTTCTTTGCTTTTTGAATCAGCTACAACATTTTCATCATGCCAGATTCCTCTCTTTGGCTTTTTTGTGTGTTGGTAAAATACAGGGGCTTGTTAGATCTTCTGATGCAACTAACTCAGCATTTAGATCCCCAAGAGCAACTATAATATATGTGGGCAGAGAAATAGTATATGCTATGTCTTGTGCAACAAAAGCATCCAGCAACTTGTATAAGGTAACATAATATCCATCTTCCCAGTTAAAAGGGCAGAATACATTAATAGGCATATATTTCTATGCTTCAGGTCCCCAGGTTCATCTGAGGGGAAAAAAATGTGGCAATAAGTCCATTTGAAGAAATATTTCTAACAACTTTGGAGCTAGTAAAAAGTTTTGAAACAAGAGTGTTGAGCCAGATATGATCTAGTCACTTAAGGCAACACTTCTGCTGGGAATGTGCCAATTTTGATGAAATCTGTAGAAAAGTTATTTTATGCTTACAGTGGTCTGAACATGAGAGAGACCCTAGTAATAACAATAGAGATAAAATACAATTGAGGGACCAAGAGCAACAACTCAGAAGCAGGTCATAAAAATTTACCAGTTTCAGAGCTGAGAGCTGAATTTGGCCACTCATGTCCCAGGTGAGTGTGGTTTTTCTCCATACAGCCAATCTGTTTTTCTAGTCCAATTAATATTTAATTGTTTATGCAGCTGCAACAAGAAAGACTGAGAGAAATCCAGCCCATAACAGCTAACTGCTAATGATTAGCACATTCCTTGGGGAGGAGGGAGAACGGCAAATTCCCTCATTTCTCTGCAGTTCTTAACCAAGAACTAACTCAGTTCTTGGGGTTTCACCCACAAAACAAAACAAAACCAAACCCAAAACAAAAAAAAAACAAAAACCCAACAACAACAACAAACCAACAAACCAACCAACCAACCAAAGGAAAAAAAAAGCGTATCTTAAAAAAAAAAAACCAACCAAACCCAGAACCACAAACAAGTCCCTCAAACAAACCACAGACCTGAGCATTTTCTTAGACAGAAATATTTCTCCAACAAATAACCACAAGTAAAAAGTGCAGTGCATCTTTAGTCCCTCTATGGACTCTTCAGGTCAGTGAGACTCTTCCTGTATTTGTTTTTCAGGAAAAGCTAGTTTTTCCCTCCCTTTGAAGACATCTCACAGCACGTTTTGCACCAGCAGCACACCCAGACCTCAGGTGAGTTTGGCAAGACACACCTTCCTCTCCAAAGACTGAAACCCAAGGTTAGTAGAAGTGATCGGATTGGTCAAAGATTGTAAAATCTTAACAAAAGAAATAAACATAAAGGCTGAATAAACAAAAAAGTTTAATACAGAGTAAAAATCCTGTGATGAGGTCTAGTTTACTCAAGGCTTTTATGTAGGTCACTCCTACTCTATCCCCTTCGATATGTGGCAGCTCTTTTCACCTCCTCTCATCTGCCCTTCTGATATACCCCAAGTTCACTGGTATTGTCTGCCTCTTCTCAGCCTGGCTGAACCTCTTCTGAAGTGTGTCAGAGGTGCGTGTCAAAGCAGATGGCTCTGTATTGCCTGATATCCGTTGAAATATCAATCAGGATGTGTGATACCACCAGCTAACACAGTCCTGCTTCTCTCCCTCTCTTCTTCCTTCCCGTTCTCGGTTATTTTTTATCAGCAAATTAAAAACTCAGTATGTGCCTTGATGAAATCACTACAACAGCTAGCCAACACATTGCACACACTACTTATCACAAATGTTTCTCCTGCCATTCTCATCTGCAAGTGAACCACAAGCCAAAACAGCCGAACTATGGATAATAGATGTTTTTCAAAAGCTGCTCAATACACTGAAGTTACCAAAGGATCTGTGGGGGTTGAATGATTCCCACAGCTACCACAGTGCTAAATACCAGCTGCCCATTGCTAAGACAGCCATTTCAGCAATGGGACACCTTCAAATGAAGTAGCCAGTGATATTTCTGCAAGAAACATGAGCTATGTGGGGAGAATTGACACTGCAGAAACTAGACACTGATCATTGCAGAGCCTACATCTGCACCATGTAATGAAAAAATGGCTTATCTTCTGGCACTGCAATAGTCAGTGTACAACGTCAGCATTTATTGACTTATCCATTGTGACACAATTAATGGCAATTTGGTTCCAGCAAAAATGCATGTGATTGACCCTACTTCATTAGTCTGGAGATTATTTTACAAACTGAGATCAAAGCAGTATGATTTAACAGATGAACTACAACAGCCAATTCATTTAATCTTATTTCAACTCTGACAAACCCAGCTACCTTTCAGAGACAATATATTAATGAAACAACCTCTATACAAGCATTGGTACAAGATTAAAGAAAATAAGTGTCTTTTCTCTGGATTTGTATTTCGAAGATCTCCATGTGCTTAACCTGATTGATTCAAGCACTAGGTATATGACAGCACACATTCATAACACAACACAAAAGAATTCAAACAGCAGATAGCTGACTCTGCAATAAATTATTTTTCTAAACTAGAACATCAGCTTATGAAGCTGTAGCTGCAACAGTATGGAGGTCTGCAGGAAACCATTGCTAATGACAGACAGGCTAAATACCTTTCAATTATAGGCTGTGGTGGAAAAACAAATAAGGCAATTTTCCCTAGCCTCCTGCACTTCTATGTGATGCAGGCACAGACAAACCCTTGTGTGGCCTCAGTGAAACACTGAGACTACAGAGCAGCCTTAACATTGGTTTGAATGGACCAGCGCTCCAGTTCAAAGGGCAGGAGCAAATCAGACCTACAGCCAGCCAAAACTTGAGAGGGAGAACATTATATTAATAGCTGTAACAATAGAAAAGGTTTCTGACAAAACGTTTGCTTAATAGAAAGGTGATATTTTTCCTTGTGATGTTTCCAAAATGAGTCTGTTCTTGCCTGTTTTCAAAGGTATACTTGCCATAAACCAAGACAGACAATAAATTTTAATTTGGTTCAAAGCTATTAATTTTTTTCCCAGTCCTTGGGGAAGAACCATTTTTTGGTTTTGCTTTAGAACTGCTGTAGAAAGAAAAAAAAAGAGATCATTTTCACAAGACTGTGGTGGCCTTCCCATATCCTGCAGATGCACCAGGACAGCATGGGGAAAGAAAAGAGCATGCAGCCCACAGTGGAAGAAAAAGCACCAATTACATTTGGTACTTTCAAAACACCAAAAGGACATTAGGCAACTAACGACGTTGCCTAATTCCCCTAGGATATGTGATAATCCTAGCTAGACCAGAAGAGTGAGACAGTACACCAAAAAACCTGCAATTCTTTCTGGGTCTGGCTCTCAGCTGAGATAGCCCAGCATCTTCACAGAAAGGCAGAGCTGTTTTGTATGAATTGAGAACATGGCCCAATGTTATTAACATCAGTTAAAAATGTTCCACTTTTAACGTTATCTGTGTATTCTAACAGAAAAGAAAATCTAACTCACACAACGTCATTTATATACAGTACCCTAGTGATACAAAATCCACTATCGAACATGATCTGAATTAGGAAAACTATCATTCACCCTGACTTGTCATTGATCACACTTCCCTTAGAGACTTAAAACAGCTGAGAGAACAGTTTATGCTGAATAGACTTTCAGAAACCTCCAGCATTGAAAACCAGCATCAGTCCTTTCAGGGCTCTAGCTCCTGCGGGGAGTAGGAGGAGGAAGAGTACTGGTTGGCACAGACTGAAGCATACCGTTGCTGTAAGGGCTACTTGCTTTCACCTATCCTCCCTTTAGCATTTCTGAATGTTATTTCTGCCTTCAGCATTCATCCAACAGATATTGCTGGGTTGTCTTATGCCATTTATTTTCTAACGGATGGTTCAAGCACAGGATTAGCTTCAGGTTATTTGAGTCAAACTAGCAGGCAAATTAGAGATCTAGAGAAATAAGGAGCAAAAAGCCACTTGGAAATGAGCACTGAAAGATATGCAAACTTGTCTCAGACTCTCCTCACACCTCCTTCTTCTGTTGCAAAAGCCAGGGGGAGATTGTTCTACTCTTTTCTTACAAAACTGAGGGATTTAATCTTACCTGGCTTCATATCTCAAAAGTATATAAAGCTTGCTCAGGGCCTGTTGTTTTCTGTAGCTTCCATTTTACACTCGTGTCATACATCTTTCTTACCCAATTGCTCCGGGTGTTTTGTTGGGGAAGGGGTAGGGATGTTGTGTTGGTTTTGGGTTTTTATGTTGTTTTTTTGTTTGTTTGTTTGTTGTTGTTTTTGGTTTTGTTTTTATTTTTTACGAATTATTTTTTATTCTTTTTCTTTTGAATATAATTTGTTTGCTGGAGAGAAGTTTAGCCCCCGTCCATCAATTCAGCAGTTAAGCCTTCTTTTGTTTTCTTCGTGTGAATTTTAAAGATGTAGATTGGATAGTCTTGAATCAATGATGTTATCAGTATTGTTTTTTATTCTAATGAAAGCAATAGCCCTTTGCTGATTTCCAGCACAGAATCTCCAGTCTTTTCAATACAGTTCAGCTTTTATAGGCTGAATCATTGGCTGCTTTCGTCTCTTACATAAAAGAAGAATCAGCCTCAGTAATCGGAGCTAAATCTCAACACTAGGAGGAAAAAACCCCACTCAACTTCCCAGTGCCAAAACCCCCACATGCCCACTGCATAAAGAGAGCACTGTTAAAATCCCTTTAGCCAATGCCTAATAACCAAAGATCTTTTAATCTGGTGAGATAATTAGAAGAAAGACATACTTCACCCTACTAAATTCCATAGAATTGCCCATAAATTACCCATAGTAAAATTCACCTGGAAGTTTCAGTTATTTCTCATTTTGTACCTTTTATCATATGAAAATATTCAGGTACAGGTTCTCCCATGAGACAACAGACATTTTTTTATTTCATCCTATTAAACTCCCTTTTCTAACGATTTAAGGTGTTAAAACCAAACAGATTTGTCTTCCTCCAAAATCTACCCTTCCCATACTCACTTTTTACCAATAAAAGACAGTTTTGCTGCATTTCAATTACATTGGCATTACAAGACACACTTTGATATGACAGACAAATGAGTCTGCTTGTGTGTATCACCCTGGTGAAAAATATTCTGTAGCAGAGAAAGATTCATGACCTTATCTCTCAAATACCTTTCCAGGTATCATTCTACTACATAACATGCAAGTTCAGCAACAGGGCATGCTGCAACAGTGCAGCACTGGAAAGAAAGTACCATCTGTTCATTGGGATGGCTGGTTTTTAATGAAGGCTTGTGTTCTCTGAAACTTGGGATACTCACTTCTGAAATCATTGCTACATACAGTGCTCAGGAAGAGAAAGGAAAGCATCCTGTTTCAAAAATAATTGCTACAGTTCCCAGTATAAGTCAAAGGGACAATGTTAGGACTTCCTATCAGAAGTGAAAAGGACTTCCTACAAGAAGTGACTTGCAGTCATTCCTAAAAGTCAAGTTATTGCTAGTCATAAATTATAGAATGTTTTTTGGAAGGGAGCCTGAATATCACCTAATTCCACCCATCCTGCCACAGGTAGGTACACCTTCCACTAAACCAGGTTGCGCAAAACCCTGTCCAACCTGGCCTTGAAATGAAGATGCTCTAAGTTCTGCTCTCATCCTGGGTTTCTTTTAAGTGTTAACACATTCAGTTTTCATAACAGGAAAATCAGTTGAAATTCAGGCTACAAAGAAGCAAGGCCAGGCATGAAAGACTGCAACAAGATAGTGGTCCAGCTCTGGATTGTGGAACAATGGACAGGCAGTTGCCTCCATCTTCCCTTAACTCAGGTCTGCTGGAATTAGGTCTTCTGAGAAAATCAGTGTTTATTACTTCAGGACATAACAGTTGCCTACCACATGAACTCACCTGGAAGACTGGAGGGTTTGAAGACAAGAAGATTAAAAGCTTTTGCAACACCAAGCAAGAAAAAGGTGTTATGCAAGTAATGAATTTTTTATGCTTTTTCATTGTTTCAGGTTTCTAAACAATTGTGGCTGGAAGAAGTTTGGATCTGCTACACAAATTTCACTGTATTTACAAGAGTGACAAACAATTCCTAGTAGTTGAAACTTGCCATAGTAAGATACTATTGTATGACTCCAGTCCTATTTACAGGGTATCTAGCTTGTACTAGCAGTCCTGGGACAACCATGTGAGCATTGATTCACGTATTCGTCTTCATGGATTTCTAGAGAGAAACTGAGTTACCCTGCAGGAATGAAAGATAAGCACACTCCCTGCCCTCTAAATAGGCAAAACCGTCTGTAAACTTTTCTATTGAGCTGAACTGCCAAAGGAAGCATCAGTATTTCAGCCCCTCAGAATTACATCAAGTATTATCTATATAGCAGATAAAGCAGAGTTGCTATTTTACAACTTTCTGTAAGGAAGTGTTAGGGAAGAATAGACAAAATGACCATAACCATTTGGGCTTCCATCTGCTGAATATGAGTAACTGACCCCTGAAAAATAAAACCAAATTCCTGAAACAAATTCCTGAAAAATACAACCAAATGGGTGAATTATAAAAGTGATCAAAAGAAAACGCGGCAGAGAAAAATAATCCTTTGAAGAATGTTGAGTTAACTTCCTGTTCCCCACAATAAAATGAATGAGAGATGCCTTCTCATCCCAAAATGAGAACAAATAGTGTGGCCTGAAATTCTGCCACAAAAGATATCTTACAACACCCTTGCAATGTTTTGTACATGCAAAAGGCTCTAGTCAAAAGTGCTTTCACAGTTTCAGACATTGCAACTGATGCATGACCCCAGCTTAAAGACAAGAAGAGCTTTATTTGAACTGCATGAAATGACTGAATATGGACAAAGAAAGGGAAAAAGAACAAAGGTAACAGGAATAGAATAACGAAGTCCCATAGATGCACAGCCTGACCATCTTCAAATTCAGTTTCAATCTTATTACAGAATTTTATTACAGAATCCAGTAGCCATATAATTTATTTGTAAGCTAATATCCATTCTTTTTGGCTAAATTAATATTAATGGACAAAAAAACTTAAGGCCTTAGCTATGTACATGCTCACGCACCTAGTTAGGATTAAGCCCTGAACATGGAAATGTCCTCTGATGCCCAGACTGACTGGGCAGCTCAGACTTCATAGTCATGATCTCTGGCATCTCTGGTGAAACGTTCCCCAGGGTGATAAACAGCATAGTTAATTCATAGACATGAAGTTTTCTTGAGGACATTGGTCTAGTTAAGGACTAGACAAACCACTGAATAGTCATGAGGTGAACCTCTGGTCACTGTGGACTGACCAGTTAAATTTACAACAGTGGAATACAGATTAGTACAGGCCACAGAAATTACCAAACTATTTTTGTTGTGCTTTTCTGGTATATATTGCCTATTTGTATATTTCTGAGTGAATTTTCCTTTCTATAACAAATGATTAGACCTTAAGAATTATTAGATTGCATAGAAATAATAAAGGCTATCATCAAGTTTAAAATACATACATGTTTTATCAGTTTCTCTTTACAGGAACAAATTCTGTTCCACCTTGGTTTATGAGGCACAAATTTTCAAAGTAATAGATTGTGTCATGAGATCATTTAGTAATTAACAATTAATAATATAATCTTTGGGCACATTAGGACAGTGTTAAGGGCCTAATTCAGAACTGCATTTATTTGGATATCTTGATGCAAACTTTTACAGTTTTCTCATTTAACTTTGTATAAGCAGATCATGATGGTACATATCCTCTAGGAGAACATCCATTCACCATTACTCCAAGGATACATAGAGACAAGGGATCACATCCAGGGATTTGCTTTGATATCCTTCCAGTTCCTATTGAATGACAAAACCCACCTCAATCTTTGTTCCCTTGTTCTCATGGGAGAGCAATTTCAAGAGAGAGCTGCCAGTAGCCTTGTTGTAAACATTTGAATGTCATGTTTTATCCATGAAAAACTGGTGAGATTTGAAGATCTGAATATCTTTTATAGAGCAACTGATAGTTCTGACTGAAATAGAGTCAATATCAGTACAAAGTAGGACACACTGTTCTGAGCTTTGTTTAGTTATGTTAATTAGCTAAACAACTTGAGAGAAGAGTGTCACAAAGGGTAACCAAGGGAAGAGGTGATAAGGCTCATTTCCTTATCAGTTGGACAGAAAGTGTGACAGAAAGAGCTTATCAGGAAGGAAGGAATTCAAAATAAAAATAGCAATTCAAAATAAAGATAGCAATTCCAAATAAAAAAGAATCTGTCTTGTCTGTATTACTAATATCACACAAAGTTATGTTTTTTATCACAAATCAACATCCTCAAAGATATTTTGTACATCTCCCTTGAGAACCAGGCTCAGCAAGTCAGTGATAAAGTAGTCGTTCACAAGAAATATTCTTCTATGAGTACTGGCTTTTCTGTGTTTTTCCGATTATCAGTGCAGAAGTATTTTGGTGCAAGTCACTGTTTCACTCGAACTCCAGGAGAATATTGGGTACAATAGAGAAAGTACATCACACTCTAAGGTTTTCATATGTAGAGCTCACTGGTGACTTGGTTGTCAAGAACTTTTTTTTTTTTTGTGGTGCTTTGGAGATATTTTGGCAGCTTTTGCATTTATTGTTACACATAACCTGATTCTATAAAGCTTCTGATAATCAGTTGGGTGAGGTTTGGAAGAGTTGTTACAAGAAAGGATAGAAAGAAGAGGATAAGCATATGTTAATTTTTCAATGCATGAAGTAATCATGGAGTGATTTTCTGTATCCTGTATGGGGCAGTAGCATAAAACCCCTAGACATTTTCTAGTAGTGTGCTCAAGTGTGCTGTTCAGGTGGTTTCTTAAAGAGGTAATCATTTCCATAGGAAAGTATCTTGCTGCACGAAAAGTTGAACTGAGATGGCTGAGATAGGCTATGTGCACTTTCTTCTCAGTGCAGATGCAGCAAAGTCTAAGTACATTATGAGCATGGGGTGTGTTTTGAATGATAGCCTGTTGTGTAGCAGTAAGAGTGTAGGCTTGATGAATTTTCTATGGAGAATACTTTATAGATTGTTCTTTTCTTCTGTTGGACATGACACCTACAATGTTTTCCTGATATAGGAATATTCTTAGGGAAATTTGATGGAAGACAAGGTAGTTAAAGAATTTGTGCTGAGAAGACAGAGAAAAGACTTACTACCTGTCATACTGGAGAATTACATGTCCTGCTCTTTTCAATCACATTAGTAAGTGGGTATATACTTGTCTGCTATCCCTACTGAAAATTCACTCTGGATGTCCAGCTGTGATTTTATGTTGCTTTACAAAACCCTAGCAGCTATTAAAGTACATTTGCTCTGGGGATTTCATTATGTGAATATTTCAAAATCTATTTGTCAATGAATAGCAGAATCGCCAGTCGTTTCTTGGAGGTCAATTCACACTGAATGTTTGTTGCCTTCCTGCTGACAGCTGAATGACAAACCAGTGCAAGCAGAACCATTTGAAGTAATAGGAAACGAACCTATTTCTATGCTAATATGTTTGAAACACTGTATTTCTCTGACAGTATCACAATGTTGGAGTTTATAAAATGTCTACACAATATTTGTTTGGTTGCTGTGCTAATAAACAAAGATTCATTATTCTAATTTTGTCCTTCATTCTGTGTAACCTTTGCAGAAAGAAATAAAAGCTCATAAATAACAGTAGAGATAAATTAGCACAGAGAACTAGACATATTTACATGGACACAGACTTCATATTGAAACACTAATTACAGCAGGCAAATTTAGTTTTCCCTTTAATCAGATTTTACAGGTAATTAGCAGTCAACTAAGATTAATTACAATTCATTTTGTGTTACTGTCATCTTTTGGTCACAGAAAGTTTACACAGTATTTTATTTGCCAGGTGCAAAAGCTAACTCTTACATAGATATATCAAGGTCACACTAACATGTTTTTACTTCACCACACACCTCTTACTTGTCTTAGAAATAGGCTTTTGCATGAGATACCTGTTGGGGCTCCAAAGAGGCATACCAGGTCTCCAGCAAGCCATTCAAACCTCCCATAAAGCTGCAAGATGTTCCACCCAACCAGACTTCTGCTTTTTCAGCTGTAGTCAAAAGGGTTATCAGACCTGTTCAGTACATTCAATGTGAGACTGCACTTTCATATCCCACCCCATGCTTCCAGGCAGTCAGATTTATGCAGTTCTGCAGCCTCTCTGACATTCCTTCCCCCAGCTGCTAATAAGTCCTTCAGCTGTTGACGAGCTGTACTGCACTGTGAGGACAGGATCTGCCAAATGTTCAGAGAAGCTCATATAGCTGGAGGGCTCTCCAGTTGTATCTTGGCATTACAGTCCTTCCAGTCAAGCAACCCCATGCACGCAAAATATCTCATACCATGGATATAAAGGATACGCCCCAGGCAGCCCTAGGGATATTGCCTGGGAACTGCCTTCATGAGGCTGGGGATTTTATAAAAACATCAGAATAACAAGCAAGCCTGTAGATTTATGGCAAAATTTGGATCTGGGAAAGATTACAGAAAACTCAAAGTATAATTGATTTGCAAATATGTAAGGTAATACCTTGACAAGGCTGCAACATTTGACACAGAACCAGGTTGCACCATGCTGGGATGCTCTTGCCTTGTTTCATATTTAGACAAGTCTATAATTTTGGCCTGCTTTCCTCTCTCCTATCACAATCCATCTGCTGTCGTTACTCAGAAGTCTCATACAGGAGCCTCCCTGCCTGAAGGGCTAGTGCTCCCTGGCTGAATCAACCTTATTCACCAAGGCTCACTGTTAAGTTAATAGAGCTAGCAGTTTCCGTCTCCTCCCAGATCACTTTGCAGAGATGTATGAAGTCCCTGTCTTTCTTCATGCCCTACCGCATCAAATAATTGAGTTCACATTACGGATGTTATTCTATACAAAACCAAAGCACCTCCTGACCTGTCACCATTCAGGAATGAGAAAATGGAGAGCAAAGGAAATGAGATTTTAGGCCTCATCACGTATAGTCAGCAATCAGAGCTGCTACTGAAACCAGAAAGTACAGAAAATAACATCTTCTGAAAACCTGTTCAGAAAGTGAGCTGTAAAGGTCAGATACAAAGCTCATAGGAGGCTCATGGGCTCCAGCATCTCAGAAGGCATCAGGGCTTAACTCTAAATATCCTACTTTCTGGGAGCAGGAGGTTTGAAAAGAGTATTTGGGGTATACTTCACCCGAGGTGTAGAACCGAGAAAAAGGTCTATCAAATAAAAGACAGAAGCTGAAAGACAGAAATCATCAATAAACAGTTCCCAGGAGAGCCACGCTGCCTCTGTACAAATGAAAAGGGTAGCTCTGAGCAAAACTCATTGGAAAGACAACGCTGTGAGGGGGCAGATCCCTCTGTGGAGCACCAGTGGCCCAGTTTCTCACAGGCTATATCTCATGCAGATCCCAGCACATAGTGCTTCTCTTTTGGCTTCCCTTAAGACTTTGTAGGCATGGTAAACTCTAACATGTGGGTGACACGAAGACTTTGTGAATCTGGGGACACAGATGTCATAGTCAGATGGACAAGGTAGGGGCAGAGAAATGTGGAACTGATCTCTCCTTCTGTCTCATGCAACTTGTGCTGATGTTAGGTAGAGAAAACACTCTTTGATGGGTTTCAATATTCCTCTCAAAAAAAAAAAAAAAAAAAAAT
>NDXB01009347.1:180117-214194 GCA_002631895.1 Agapornis roseicollis
AAAAAAAAAAAAAAAAAAAAAGCTTAAATGTCATAGTCTGACCTCAGATAAACAAAAACAAATGAAGACAAAACATTGTGAGAAGTCACACAGACATTTTCATCTTTGGTTTTCCTATTGCCCTCTTCTCATCTACTTCAACAAAACAAGAAGAAGAAACAACCCAAAATACATGAACAAAAATGAAGTGGATATAAATTTACCATGATTGTTCAATGTGTCTGACTGTGGAGCACACTGAAACTGCTTAGCCTGAATGAGGAAATAAATCTGATTGAGAGGTGAACAACTGGGAGTATTTCATCAAACTGAGGCAGGAAAGCAGAAACACACATAAGGTGTGCTCAGGAAAGCAGAAACACACATAAGGTGTGCCTCTGCAAAGCTTCCAGCTGCAGTTACAAAAATTACAAAGTGCATTGTATATGTGTAAGAACAGAGTTTGAAGAATTGCAGGGTTTCCCTCGCAACAGCATGGAGAACTGTTTTACGTAATATTAATTCCCCCGATCAAGTGAAAATTCTATTGTGAATATCAGCCCCAGATACAAATCCCTTGAATGCCTGCAGACCATTAGAGCAGCAGGATGCTTATTAAGTCTATGAAGCCTTTCTTATAGCAGGGTGACAAGGCCTTTGAGTTGACCATGCAACTGTGATAACGCAATTTTAGAGTCATGCCACAACTGAAAAACAAAACCTGCTGGCACCTCATTTTTGACTTCTCAGGATGAATCATTCAGCATTGAAATAATTTAACAATACCTTGCACTCATAACCTGTTTTCGTCCAGTAATTTCAAAACACTTTACGATACTTGGCAAAGCTTAACCTACATTACCCCTGTGAACTAAAAGCTACTCTATAGAGATTCTTTTAGAGGAAAAAGTGAAAGAAGGTCCAGTGTGAATAAATGGCATTACCAAGGCTACTCTAAAAATCAGTGATAAAATTGGAAACAGGAACACTGACAGTCCAATTTCCGTTCATTAATCTTGGCAGAGTACTTCTTTTTCTGCATCTGTGCTGTAAAGGTGATCAGAATGACTGACTATAGCAGTTATATCTCCTAGTAGAAACAATTGTATTAAAATTAATTAAATTTTCTAAAAATGATTTAATTAATGAAAATTAATTCTGCCTGCACATCAATTCCATCTTGGCTTTTTCTTAATCAGAGCCTGCAAGATCTTTTGCTTACCGATCATACATCTAGAGAACTGCAGACAGAATATCAGCGTCGCTTTCTGGCACCAGAGCACCTATCTGGTTCCACACTGGCCTCTGCAAAAGCCATCTGACTGTGACATCTGCAAAGGTCCCAGCACTGTTCTACCACGTGAGGTGATGGGGTCCTGAAAGGCTATATCAGGCATGTTCAGCTGGTGTGAGCTCTATGTCCACTGCTGTGTAAAACTGGTCTTCTTTCATTAAAGTAGTAGCAGAATCCTTTCCAGCACTTCTGTGCTCTACATTATTAAATTGGAGAATGACAGCTGTAGTAAGTCCTTAATATCTGCTTAATATTAGGAGGATATTTTTCCTGTCCCCTTCATCATACTTCATGGTGATCCATGCAGTCATACAGGAGTGAACCAGATGATGCAGAAAAACTAAACCTACCACCCCCACTCAAGAAAGCTGACCTGTTGAGGCCAATGCAGAAGAAACTGTTGCCCTTATTCCTGCATAGTTCACACTTGAGGACATGGACAGATGTGACATAATGTTTTTAATATTCCCAGTTATTCTGTTCCTTGGATCCAACTCTGCAGGGTTCAAGGGACTGCCCTTGTTGCTGTAGAGCAGTAATTATGCTACCGCAATGTGGTTTCAAAGAAATAAGTTTTTAGCTGAAGTTGCTGCATATGTGAAACTAAAGTAATGACTTTGGCAAAACGAAAATGGGGCTTATGATTGTATCTGTGTGTTTGAACAGCATCTTGCAACAGTTCTGCTCAGGGCCTTTGGGCACAACTGCAGCATTAATATCAATGTTCCCTACAGACAGAAAGTTCATTAAACTCAGTCAGGAAGCGAAGTGAATTCAGTAGACAATGGAAAAACCAAAAGACCAATTAAGTGAGGCCTTATACATCATGCATGGAGGCTTCCACCAGATTTCAACATAGAAGTCCTGCTTCAACAAGCTAAGCAAATAATTTATCAAGTGGAAATGAAAAGTGAGAAAACTTTCCATACTTGTATATGATAAAGTGTTTAAAAGTATTGCTGCATTTTATGCAATACTTCAAATGTTAAGTAAAGATCCAGAACCTAATTTACATCAAACAAGTTCTTAATACATACTATATTAACTTTAAAATCAGCAAGAATTTATATCAAATGAGTTATATCTGTCTCCACAAAGAAATCTTTAATTCTTTTCCCTTTCAATATTTCTCTGTAAGTACTGCTCTCTAAATTATTTATTCACTAAAATCTCTGAGGCTGTGGTTTATATTTCTCTGAACTGCAAGTTGGAGCATGCCAACACTAGCATGTATCTGTTCTACCAGGCTTCTTGTCTTCCATCCAACCCACAGCTGCACTCTGTTTCCTTCCTCTGACTTAATTTGTGGTCTTATGATGCAATATTCTTATCCTTTCCCAGTATCTCCTTATGGCAGAAATGCCTTCAGCAGTAAAAATACATTAAACACTTCTCCATAATTCTGAGTTACTCGTATTTATTCTGAATCACTATGAAATACCACATTAAGCTCTATATTTAGAATATTTTGCAAATATAATGGGATTTGAAATATATTTCAACAACCAACTCATGTCATAAATCAATATGAGCAATGAGTCAGGAGTCTGCAAATACATAACTAGAAGCAAAATCCAGATCCTTCATGTAAACTCCTACATGGTAGGAGAGCAAGTTAGCTATCTGAAGTAACTTCAGACATCCAATTTTGAACTATATTTTCAGATTTTGAGGGGTATGACCCTCTGACTTTAGAGGAACAAGCATTTAATAAGGTATGACTCATTAGATAATACCTTAGCTCATGGACTCCCAAACTATGGCACCTGGCAGTGTATCCTCAACAGGTTTTGGGCCAGTTTTACACCATACCAGCAAGTGGTTCACAAAACAGCCCCCCAGAAGGTAACATAGATTCCCACATGAGCAAACAAGAACAAAAATAAACCAGGAAAATATCAACAACAAATGAAAATTCAAAGTTTACCCTAAACTTTATTTTCTCATGCAATTATGTACAAGAAGGTTTGGAATTCTTTTTTTTTTTTTTAGAGTAAATAGTCTTTGAACAGGAAAGGGGGAAAACACTGATCAATGGAAATAAATACACACAGCATTCATAGAAACAGATGCTGTCATGGTGCTGATGTATCTTGGTTATTCTTTGTTTACCTGCATTAAGAAAAGCCCTAACATAATTTATGAGGACCCATCAAGAGCTTGATTATAATGTTGCAAGTTTCCAACATATTAAGAGATATCTAGAAATCCTAACATGCTTTCTTAAGGATATTATTCTCTGCAAGTAACTGCTTTAGATGCTGCTTTCATGTGGTATAATCTTTAATGAAGACAGAATATGAACATGGTACAATTTTTCTCTTACAATGTAGTTCACATTATGAGAAGTCTTCATATAACCCCTCTGTTCAATGTTTGCAAGTAGTACCAGTCCAACATTCAGCAATCATGAATGAAAATACCAGGCTGGAATTTCTTTAGCAACAATACACAGCAGGAAACTATGCAGCATGACTGAAAGTGATTAACAAGATTTCCTTGAAAGGGCAGTGACAAAACTCTCCTAGTACTTTCAAATTCCAGTCAAGTAAAATCAAACTGAACTAAACAACAAGATGAACATTACATAATATACTGAGGATCAGAATGATGCTCTAGCTGCATGGGTACCCTATTTCCAAACGTTATTAAAACTTTTAACCTTCGAAAGATGCATATGTGCTTCAAATATATATACTATGAGAATCCCAGAACAAGTGAACTCTTTGATAACAACACATTTCAGTATACAGAGTTATGCCTTAGATAGCAAGCAGGGTTAGATAAGCAGAAATCATGGCCCTGCATGGGCTAGTTTAAAACTCCCAAATTGCATGAATACTTCAAATAATTTAGTAACATTATTTATTTCAATAAAAAGTAGGTACTGCAGGCTCACCAAAGGACTACCTCAGTATAGTTAGTTTCTTAGGCCATTTCCTTCATTTCAGTTCTGATTTTATAATGAAAGGTAAGGACTAATCTCAGGTCAGAGATGTGTGCTTATTAATCTGCTTTCTGAGAAGGGAGGTTATGTCTATTTATCTTTGTGTATTAAGGTTAACTGTACTGTCATTTAAGGTTATGAGGTGTCCCCTTGTTTGCTCTTGGTAAACTAAGATAAAAAGTCATCATTCATAACGCTGATTTGCCTGATCAAGAAATAATTCAGCAACTGATAATGATACCAAGAAATAGATTTACTAAGAGATGACACAGGACAAGACAGTCATAACAATTCTTCAGAAGGGAAGACAAAAATGCTAGCAGTTAAAACAGAGAGCATAACCACTGATAAAAAGATCTTATCTAAAACGTGTTGGGGGGAAAGAAATAATCAACTAAATTCTGAAAATTATCATTATGATATTTACCTAATCAGAACCCTAGTCAACTACTGCCAGCCCAATGAATGCCCTGAGCACAGCACCTGCTGCCCCAGAGAAAGAAACCCATACTACCATAGCAAGAACTTCCCTCTTGAATCAAAATATAAAATTCCCTTGTAAAGGAGCCTTACACCTGGTCAAACCTATTAAGCAACTGGTAAATAAATAGTATTCAAAATAGATGTCCCTAGCCTACAGCAAAATACGGAGAACAAGTTTAAATAATAATCTATATTAATAGAAATCTATGCAGGAAAAAATCTGGTGCATAATACATAGGAAATTAGAACTGGTATTTCTATAATATTGCCTGTAAAACATATACATAAATTTATGTACATGCACAAATACATAGACACATACATGATCCTGAACCTTTCGCACACCAAGAAATTTTAATTTCAGCCAAAAAAGCCCCTCAAAATGGTTGCTTCCTATTCCATTATAGTTTTTCACCCTCTACTTGACAAAAGTTCTTCTGTAGCATGGTGACTGTGATAAATAGGCAGCCTATGAAAGCAGTACGGTTTATACAGCTAAATGAATTACAATGTCTTTCAATGACTACCTTCAATTTTCAGTAAAGGAAGACTTTGTCAAATATACTGGACCCCCTTTCAATAAAATAAGAAACAGAAAAATTGACTTTCTGTAGTTCTTCAAAGCAAAAAATCAAGATGTTTCAAACAGTTTTTGAAAATGCACACAAATGCAAGTCTAGGTGTATTTGTGCATAAAATAAATGGCCTTTTATTCTAACTTTACATGACCATTTAAAATAAGGTCTGTTTTTCTGCAGTAGATTGTTTCCCTTGGATAGCAGACAGCAACCTTGAAACCTTGTACAGAAGAATGCAGACCATGATATCCCAATAGTGATGCAGAATTTAAAGCCCCACTACTGAGTACTTAATGGTTCTTTCTTCAGCATTTCAAACAGGGAGGACAGTAAAAGAAAACAAAATGTGTTTTCATGGGTAGTTCTAAAATTGGGTGAATATTGACAGACAAATTCTCAGCTGAATGTCATTGTTTGCTTTGTCAGTAGTACATGAAAAATTTTTAATTAAAAGATACCTCCTGTACATTTAATGGATCTGCTTTTATGAGTCAGGTGTGCAGGATTTGCCCATAAATGTGACACAACCAGTAATATAAAGACTTGAGAAAGAAGTAACTGCAATAACAACTTATACTTTATTCATTACAAATACATAATTAATATGTTTATGCAACCAGAAATGGAAAGAAGTGCAAAAGATATGGGTGAAAAGGGGGGCACAGAGCAGCTTAGTATTTAAGAAATGCATTGGCCTCCAACTTAAATCATGTATATTTGTAACACATCTTAAAAATTAAGCTTCCTGGTGACACTTTTATATGGTCCTAAAGCAGCTGGAAGTTCTTTGTCTCAACTGAATTTGGAAGAAATCAGAAGCACTGCCATGCATACAGAATCACAACATGTATCCTTACTCCACTACACTTGTTTTCTTGGAGATAGCAGCTCATCAAGATAACATATTTGTTATAGAAAAAATTCTGTCTTTAACTGGAATTATTCTACACCTGATATTAGTCTTTTTTTGTGCTTTTGTGGTTTAAACCCAGTTTTTTTAGCTCCTTATAGTTACCTGCTTCTTTTTCCCCTCAGTCCCTCTACTTCTGTTCATCTCTTCAGTATGAGTTGTATTCCAGAAAACAGCCCTTTGGGGGCCATGACTGTTGCTTACTGAGTTTGTTTTTTTTTATTCATGCCTAGCCCAATATAGCTTAAATTGTTCCTGGCCTTCAGGTGGTATTTCAGTAATGCATATTAATATGCAATAATAAAGCATCTGTGTGGTATGGGAGTATCCTGGCTGCTTTACAGAAATGAACAGAAATACAGACCCTCCCCTGAACTGCACATGACTTCAAATTCCAGTTTTGCAGCCTCATCTCCATGAGTACCTCCTGAGGGTATACATAAATCATAGAGGAGAATTAGTGCCATTTATAATAGCTTTTGTTCAGAGGTATATGTTCCTGCCTGCAGAGTCCCAGTGAAGACTACATGGTGCTGTGTAGGCACAAACATCCAGTTTGTGAGCAGCCAGCTACAGGAAAAGGTTTGGGGCAATGAACTCTCCTGATGAGTGCTTGTCAACTTGCTGGCTCTGGGCATCAAGGAAGTCCTGAATTTTCAGAGGCAGAGGGAATGACACATAGACTTCTGCACACTCATTTAAAGCCTAATGTTAGTCTACCTCATTTTGGCTGGAAACCTTGGACACAGATTACAACTTGATTGTGTGAGTGATACAAATAATGCTGGCATCTAACCAAAACTTTATGCATTAAGAGGAAAAGAACAAAAACCCTATAACAACTAGAAGTGGAGAGGAGAGGAGGAGAGGAGAGGAGCTGAATCAAAGAGCATTGAAGAGTTCAAGATGTGGAAAAATTATCCAACGAAAACCAACAACAGCAGCAAAAAACCACACATGTACACACAACCCCCACAAAAAAACCCCAATACTCCCCTCCCCCCAACTAAGGAAGTCCAGTGTACGTCTGTTACAAGAATGTGGGGAGATGAGCAGGTAGACAGAGAATAAACAATGAAAACTATGGAAATTCATTAAAGCTAAACATTACAGCTATAAATCTCAAGCAGGCACATTCTGTGTGTGGATCCTTGATTTGCCAAGCTCTAAAAATGGTGCCCCATTCAGACCTTCACAAGAAAGAAAGCCTTACTTATGCTACATTATCCAACATACTGAAAATGCACATACATGTATGTAATTCCAGCTGGAAGGCATTACTTTGCCTGGAGATCTTCAAGCAAATTACAGTCTTTCAGGTGGAGATTTACAAAGCTGTTGAGTCTGTACTACATGAGTTTTCTCTCTGATGCAGCAGAGACAGAAAAGCTGTCAGCTTCACACTTCATTTCTGGTGACATATATTATTCTTTTGGGAATTACCACAGCCACCCAGGATTTAGAGACTATTTCCCAAACTGCAATATTCCTGTCACTTAGCACTATGAAATCTGAATTTCTTTGATGAAATCTTGTGGGACAAGTGCTAAAACATAAAGGAATCCTGAGAACTTCAGCCAAACCTAACAACTTCCAATCCTTTTTTTTCCTCAGAACCTCGAAATTCACCTCCTAGACACTCTCAAAATGAACTTAAAATTTGCCTACGTACAGTTTATGAATTCTGTCTATCTTGTTTCCCTGAAACTTAGTTTTGCTGAAAAGAGAGCATCAAATCTCTTCTAATCCACACAAAAAGGGATATGGAATTTTATGTCTGTGACCTGTACAGAGTTACAGCCCAAGTCAGAAAACTGGCTATGAAAAAGGAAACTACTCCGTGTACTGATCAGCCAGCCAGCAGGTCAGCCAGACCATGAAACTGCAGAGTTCATCCTCCATCCTTTTGCCCATGTGGAGGCATTAATCCAAGCTTCTTTATTCCTATGCAGCCACTAATTTTCATATTAGACTTAATATTTTTGAGAACACTGCCTGCTCTGCCACATTTGGCTGAAACCGATTTCTGGATTCCACAGTTATTGACAGATATGGACAGAAAGATGAAGGCACAGATAAAAAGCATGGCTGCAGGAATCTTCAAAACTGAATCTTAGAGATGGACAGAAAGGTGAAGGCACAGACAGAAAGCATGGCTGCAAGTATTTTCCCAACTCAATCTTAGAGATGCCTTTTTTAAATAAGAGGTTTTGGTGTCAATATGCAAAGACTTTGTCCTGCCACTGTGTAGAGTTTAGGTATGAACTAACCTCACAAATAACTTTATTCCATTTTTTGTCACATTCCAAGCTGCCTATATGATGGGTATTTTAATTTTCCTCATTTTTCTGCAGCCACTACCACTTTCTGTATTTCCTGCTGAATTCTTGAATAAAAAGTAGTTCCTGAATCTGGGGTTTTGAAATTACAATAGAATTACTGTTATGATCCCCTCTGGTTGAATACTGTCTTATATCTAGTTTCAGTGTAAGCAACTAAAACATTTCTTCTATATGAATTACAGCTAGTAGTTACATAATCTTCTAGCAATTATTGTTGTTCTTTGCGGAGATATACAAAACAATTTATCCTATCATTCTTGCAAATGCAAAAAGTCTGCTTTCCAGAGGACTGCATAAATAGCACATACTTTTAACTTAGTTTATAATAATTTAGTCTATTATGCCTACAGCTTCTTAAACCAATAGTTCTCAGGTTCTGTGGTTATTAATGAGCAATGTTTGGCTCATGATAAATACAGAAGATAAAATCCCTTCTGCATACTAGAAACTTGAATACAGAAGGTAATACTAGCTGTAATTCTCTCAGGAAGACAAGAAGTATTCTGTAAATGCTAAGAAGCTTTCAGTTGAAGTTGAAATAATGTCTGTATATATTTTGTAAAACCATTTCTCTTTAAGTCATTCTTAAATATATGTATCATTATTATCTGAGATGAGGTATAGAGAACTTGATATGAAACTATAGTTATGGGGTACAAAAAACACTATGGGAAAGACAACTCATGTAAGGTATTTTTTAAAGTATTAGTTGAAACAGTCTCCTAAGAAACTAAATGCTGCTGAAGTATTGTGGATCTGCATGGAAGGCAAATAACGCCAGCTGTTAGAGAGCATTGCAGGAAACCAGAAACAAGTGAAAGATCACTTAAAAATGAATATAACTGAAACGATAACAGTAGGATTTTGTTCCTTAATCATAGATGTCATGTACTATTTCAGATGTCATAGGGCATCCTGTTTGGTTTCTCTCTGCCACTCCAGAAAGACACAGGTCTGAAGTTCTCTGTATGTATCAGATGTCAAGGCTATGCAAGAGTCTTGGACAACTAAGGGCATGAAAATGGCACAAGGCATTTACACTTCAAAAAATTAAAACCCATTCCTAATGCTAAGAAAAAACCTATCACCATATCTGAAATCATTTGCAGACACAATGAATAACTGTGAGGTAACGGTTGCTTATGTGCAATATAGTTTTGGCCTAACCTCAAGTTTTGCCTTAAGGTCAAATCATACACATGTCTGATATAAACACTATTTTACACCAGGATCAAGTTCCAGCTCTTAGAAATAAGAAAGGCCTTAGTAATTATCACAGGAATTTTGTCTTCAGTTTAGTTCCTACTAGAACAGTCTCACATAAATTTCTATTGATGTGTGTTTGTAGGCTGTTTCCAATAACTATGTAGAAAAAAATGTAACTGTTTTTTTGGCAATCTAAATATTTTGCAGGTCTGTTAAGCAAACCATATAATTTAATAACTACTCTGGTGACTAATGATATCACCGCTTATAGTCAGCAATGAAATTTCTCAGCATTATTGTTGCCTTGGTACAGTAGGGATGTTAAGAGGAATGCAAGTTTAATGCTTGAGGATGTTTTCAGTTCCATTGGCCAAAGGGGTTGAAGTGAGTAATGACTGTTTCATATAATGTCAAACAGAATACCTTTATCAGAAACAGAGCATCTCTTCCAACACAGCACTTCAAAGAATATGCTCAAGTCGCTGCAAGATTCTTCTTAAAGGAACCTCAAACACACTATTGTTAATTCAAGCAAATTCATGCTTTATGTAACAATGCCTTCTCCTATGCAATAGTGTTGAGCTTTAAATATCTATCAGGGTTCGTGCATAACTGAGCAGTCATTTTTCTGTTTACAGGTATCAAATAAATACATTAAATACCATACTTTTTCTAATAGTATTAATAAAACTGAACAGACAGAAATAGCTCATTGAAATGCAGCAAACTATTCATAACAAAAAAAAAGTTGCAATATATCATTATAATAAAAGGCAGCCACAAAGTATTGCTAAAAGTCTTTTATCAAGAGACATCAATAATGTCTTTGATGTATCTAAGCTAAAAGTGGGACTCTAAGAAATATTTTCTGAGAAAGGCTCATAATGTGTACACAAGTGAAAATGTTTCCAAGGCACTCATTCCAGCACATTTGACAATAGAGAAAAATGTACAGTAACTGCAGACATGCAAATTGCAGACACCAACAGTTTATTTCCTTTTTCTCAGGAGCAGACATTGCCCCAGCGGGCAGAGAGAGGATGTCTCACCCAAATTCACTATCAAAGAGCTGTTTGAGGAGGAAACCACATGAAGGCAATGCAGTTACCAATGGACCTGATGGAAATAGATGCAGTAGTAGTAAATGCGGAATTTAAGATTTATTTAATAACTTCTATATTTCAGGCATAAACACAACTGAGTCCAGAATTCTTTGCTAGAACACATTTGTAAGAAGATTGCAAACATTTTCCCACATAAATAGGACTGGCATCCTGAGGTCAAGAGAGGAGCACAGAGGGATGAAAGCATGGAATAATATTAAATCAGATCTGTGCTGAAAGAAGGTTCAGAGAGATACTAAAAAAAAGCCCTGATTTTGACTAGCTCTGCACTGACAAATTCCAGAATCCTTGTGTTTTATTGCTTACAGTATTTCTCAGATGACATGTCTTTGAATAATTTGGATATCAGATGAAAAACAATCTAGCCTGTGGCTAGATTCTGGAAAAAAATATGTCATCTAGAGCAGATTGCTAAGAAATAGAATTTTGCTGAAATATCATAGATCTGCAAGAGTTCATGGAAGATAAATAACATGAGCTTTTAGCAAGCATTGTAAGTTCCTGGGAAAGAAACCAAGAGTCACAAAAGAAATCAATATAACTGAAAGGATAACGGTGTTTCAAGTAGAAGGGCTTAGTGCCTCCAAATATCAGTTGCCTTATAGGTATTTTTTAAATAATACTAGCATTTCAGGAATTTCATGTGCAGTGACTGGTTATGCTACATTCTCTTCCTATTTATCGATAGGAATCCTAGTTCCCAGAATTAAAAATTTGTTTTGGTTTTTAAATGGTTTAGTTAGAAATGTTTTCTGTCATGATTTGGAGAATGGCACAACTGGAATATTTAAACCAATTGCTATAGATATGGCATACCATATCTTGCTCACTTTAACAAAATAATCTCAGAGATGGACCCATTGCAATGGCTCAGGCAGATGAACAGGTACTCTGTAAGGAGTGGGATGGTCCGGGTCCTTCAATGGGCCAACCTGCAGAAATGGAACAGCTCAAGAGCTCCATAAACTTTATACCATATGATGAAAGTTACTTCCCATAAACTTCTCCCAGGAGTCATCCTGCCACAGTAATGAAGAATGCTGTTCCTATTCAGCTGAGGAATAGCTTCTCCATCCAGACCTAGCAAAAAAAACCTGAAGTCTTGGAGGAAATGGAATATGAAAATACATTAGTCATTAAGTTCACTATTAAATGGAGTTTTATAGTGCACACCATAATTCACTTTCTGGTGAAATCTCATTTTCATATTTTTTCTTTATCTTCTAGAAATTTACTGAGATCAAAGTTTTTACTCTCTTTCTTGCTAAATTAGCTACCTTGGAACAAGGAACTAATTTTTTTCCTTCAGAGGAACATACAGCAATCTCACAGATGCCCACAAAAAATACAGATATGCACTAGGACATGGAGGTTGGTCTCAGTCTTTCAGCAATATAATCTTGTTTCTTCCAAGAATAAATCTTGAAGAGTAGTAGATAGATGAGTGAGATTTCAAGCTACAAAATAACAGAGACCTCCAGAGTTTACTCACGTCTTACCAATAGGCTTACATGAGTGCAAACCATGTGAAATCCTCACTGTCCTCAAGAACATATTTAACACATAATATTAGAGATTTAGTAATATATTCCTGTTGTGTAAAAGAATGAAACCTTGTTATTCTTAAGATTAATTTGTATTTAACATTTAAAATCTCATCATCATACAGACTGCTACTATCTCATTAGGGTTGTTGTTGGAGATTTTTTTGTTCAGCAATAATGAACACAATAAAAAAATGAAAAAATAAAGAAATGTGATTTAAAACAAATATAACATTACACTTCAGTACTCATAAAAGAGAAAGAAATTAGATACTAGGAGAGAAGGAATAATGAAATCACTTTGTTTGAATTCCCCTCTGAATTGGGTTGCCAGAACCACTGCAGGCAACAAGCAATATAGAGTTTCTCTTCTGTGCCACCATCCAGCTGGGCTTGTAAACTGCAGGTGGAATTTCCCTCTTGAATATAACAATGAGAGAAGGAATTCCAGTTGCAAGTGCACTTTTCCTCCCTTTCAGTGTCCCACTGGAGAAAACACTGATTTTTAAAAAGTTACACTCTTTTGGGATGAACATGTTATTCATGTCTATTCATTGATCCTAAGCATTCTAATGTGCTCAATGTATAACTCTGTACTTTAGGATCCTAGTCAAATCCTAGGAAGAAAGGGCCTGCTGTATTGTCTTTCTATGCAATTCTGTTTCACTATTTGTGCTCATCAACACAATCTCGTACCTCACACTTAGATTTTCATTTCTTTGGAAATAGAGACCATCATAATGGCCAGAATTATTAGATATTATTACAATATGAATAAGTACTTGATAATCTAAAAACTAGGAGTTACACTTGGTGGCTAAGAAAGAGTAAAGGGCATTGTAAAGTCAATTGCATTAGAAAAATTAGACAAAAAATTAGAAAATGGTTTCCCAGAAAAGCTAGTATCTTCATCTATCATCTAGTCTAGCCAGCCCTACATGTGGTCATTTCCAAAACAGAATTTAGAATGATAAGCCCTGTTTAGCACTGTAAAGAAACAGTCCTCCACGATGTGCATCTCAGTTTGTACCTGGCCATATCTGTGCTACTGACAGCTTATTATTGCTATTTCATACCACAACTCACCATGGTAGGTGGAACCCACTAAACAATGGAAAATAGATAGCGTGCTAGAACAGTGGGCCTTCATGGGGGAGATTGCTGACAGAGGTTTTCCAAAGCACTCCTTTAGTTTGTGAAAGTGGCCAGCTTCCTGGAGTTAAGATAGGTATTTCAATTCAACTGCCAGCTCTCTTGAATTCTCACTATGAGGAATACTTACATTTACTTCTGCAACTTCTAAGGAAATAATGTTTTCCCTGTGAGGTCTCATAAATTGTAGCAGTTAAAGTGTTTCTTCTTTACCCCTAAGAAAATGTGCAGGATCAGGGAGTCTATACCAAAGGTATGGTAGAAAATTATGATGGGAGTAGGAGGAATGTACTGTAGCATTGACTTCAGTACACTTTTATTTCCAAAGTCAAATAAAGACATGGTAGGTGCATTGAGTAAAGCTGTGATGAAAAAATTTCTCTTTTGCAGGGGAAAACAACTGCTACTAACATAAAATACTGTATGTATATAAGGGTGCAAAAAAAGAAAAGGCAAAGTCTCAGACTGTATCTGCATGGGAGAAAAGAAATAAATTAACATTGCTAAAATTACAATTCTGACCCAACAGCTCTGGATCATTTTGCTAGTGATTCTGCTGAAGATTTTGAGCCTGAATTGAAGGAAGTCTCTCCTCTTCTTCAGTGAGAGTAAAACAAGTTCTGCTCCCTGAAGGCCAGATTCTGACTCCTTTGCGTGTAAAACAGGAATAAGAAAAAAATCCATTTGTCAATTTATACTGCCAAATCTTCACGGCAGTGTTTGATGAGAACCTGACACAATAGGAGTTTAATCTCTGATGCTTGCTGTAATATAAATAAATGCTAAAACTTGACTCTGAGTCATTTAAGTGTGACTCTGTATGTCAGATAAAAACCTCTATGGGTTACCTCAAGGTTTCTGATGTTCAGAATCACGTCAATGAAATTCTGAATTCAAGGTTAATAAGACCAATTGTGCATACTCATGCTATGCACTAGTAAACAACAATAAACACTGCCAATACCTAATTTTAACATCTCCCATACAAGGTTGTTGGAAATTAAGCAAGCTAACAGCACTTAGGAAATACAAGAACTTCACTGGGTTCAAGCATTAAGTAATGCATTTTTCCCAGTGTATTTTTCAGACAATTTGCAACATAAATCACAGTTTGTGACTTGCAAGTATTCACCATTGGCCTAACTCTGCTCCCACTAAAGTCATCCATAAATTCCTTTTATCTTTTCCAGCAACAGAGACAGGACAGAGCCAAGTGC
Source organism: Agapornis roseicollis (assembly GCA_002631895.1). Lineage (NCBI taxonomy): Eukaryota > Metazoa > Chordata > Aves > Psittaciformes > Psittacidae > Agapornis > Agapornis roseicollis. The sequence goes on from NDXB01009347.1 coordinate 194,894, forward strand.
TTTTGAAAATCTCACCTCTATTCAACAATAACTGACAAAATCTGCCTTAAAGTTAAGGTTCACAGGTTCACACATGGGCAGTAAATTGGGAAATGTCAGATTTAAGCCTCAAGGTCCACAAGCTCTAATTCAGCCCCTTGCACGTATGTATTGTCCTACAGTCTAATTACATATCCTTCACACTTCCAACTGCCTCAGACATTCCACCAAGTGGCTGGTGCTCAGACATAATGAGGCCTCTTCAATATTTCATTTGATCCTCACTGTTGTGTGTGCAGCCTTATTTGCAGCACACAATCCTAACCTGCTTTAAAGGCAGACTTATCAGTTTTCTCATAGCAGTTTCTATGGAGCTCATCACTACAATATGTGAGTGCTTCAAATACTCACCACTTTCTTTCCATAGCACCTCTACATGGCAAAGAGAATATATTATCCCATTGCACAGACAGGGAGCTGAGTCAGAGAATGATTAAGGTCAAACATTTTGCTAATTCAGAGTGTTCAATTTCAGACACCTGAGATCAGGGTTTTATTCTGAGTAATTATCATAACTTTATATAGTTAAGTATAGCTCCTATGTAGTTCAACTGTAGCCAGAAATGTCTAGCACTTCTGAAAGTCAGAAAAAAAACCAACCCAAACCTGTTTTAGAATCCAGTCTTACTGAGTAACTAAATCCAGCTGAGCACTGGGAAAGAAATAGGACAAATGGGAACTATGAAACCTGTGAAAAATTTGGCTAAGGGGATCATTCAGGTTCACATAGAAACTACAGCACAAGGGTGAGAGGGCTCAGTAGCATTTAACCTCCTCAGATACTAGACCATCTTTCTCAGTCCATACACCCTGTCTGGTACCTTCAACAACTAAGTCCAATATCCTAGATAGTAAAGTCATCAGTATTATACTTAAAAATCACCCTTACTATCAAAGACTGCTTTTCTGAAAGCCCTTAAATTAGACTTTCTTTTTTTTTTTTTTTTTAATCTTCCTAACATTTGGCTCAAATCTTATTTAATTGTTTGTTTGGATAGCAGAAGGTGGTTTCAGTTGGGTAGGTACATCCACTTATGTGTTCATGTTTGTATGTATTTCTTGCTAATACATGGATGTAATGAAAATAAAACAAATATTTTGGGTGGCTTTCCATATTATGAAACTTTAAAAAGGAGTCAAAGTTAGTCGATCAATCAAAAGCATATGGATTAAATACAGTTAAAATCTAACTATTAAGCCAAGAAATAGAGGCAAAGGTTTACCTTACTTAATTGGAAAATATTTCTTGAAAACAGCATTTACCACAGTCAATCAAGTGCTAGAATCCTTTTATTTTGGAAAATGTGAGACTGAGAGGCCAGTTCCATGCCACTTATTCTGCTAGAGCCACAAGGATGGGGAAAGCCCACTTGGAGTATTTCAGGACAGACACAGTCTATAGTCTCAGATGCAGAACTGCCAGAAAGAAACAGTGTGATGATGATTTATTCTACTACTGATTTTCCTTCTTCCCCACACATATATTTTTAACACACTACTACATCTGTTTTCAAGGGAAGGCTCCTTTTCCTCCAGCCTCCACACTTTCTCTTGTCCCTCCTTGTCCTTGTTAGTTGTAGCTTACTGAAAATGCAGTTGCTTTTCCATTCTATGAAAGACAGAAAGAGAAATTGCAAGGGTTTTCCTGAAAACCTCATCATATTTCTTTCTCTCAGGCCAGTGACCCGTGGCCACAGAACTATCTGTCTAGTAGGACAGCTAAAAGCAGCACTGTTCACATGTCACTCATGCCATTCCTATTTGCCCACTAAGGAATGACATACATTCTGCCCCTCAAGGGAAGCAAACACATTTGCAGGTTATAAAATACTCCTGTCACTGCTGGGTGAGGACAGAAGATACTGAATTTCCTAGGAGAAAGGCAAGTTTGATGGTGGAAGCATTGAAGACTTGGGAGGCAAGGGTTAAGCGCTGGGTCTAAGACGCTGGATCATCTCTTTGTGCCTCTATCCTCTCTCTCTAAAAGGAAAAGCGCAAATTAAAGGTAAGTGTGCAGCCTGTAATAGTTAAGAAGACTAACCAAAAAATGCTCTGTTCAAGCTTCATAAGCTGTGCTAGCATCCCTATCACTGAGGTTAAATTCATTAGCAGTTGTGAGGCACTCAGATACAAGAGGAGGTTTCATCAGTGCATCCGATAGGCAGTTCTGGGGCTCATTTTCTCCTGTCTGCAAAGCAGCCACTCACAGCACCTGGATTTTTTTACACAAACCAGCAGATATAATGAAATTCTTTTCCCTTCAGGAACAAATAACAAACCATTTCAAATTTAAAAACATCTGCAGGGGAACAGCACTATTCTTTACTCTAGAAAGGAGACATTTCTTCAGAAGGGGTCTGCTTTTTCTTTCCCAAGTCAGTTATTACTTTGGCCGGCAGAAATCCAGCGGAAACTGGAAAGCACTGCCTCTGAAAGGGGTGAGATACTGCTCAACATCTTTCTGGAAACATCTTGGCCTTAAGACAGTGTTTTCTTGCTCTCAGATTCAGAGCTAATGGATGCTGGCAGGAACAAGAATTCATTTGCTGATTTTCATGGTGGGGTTGCATGTCTGTGTATCTGTGTGTCTATGCATGAACGTATACAATCATAGTGTGCACAAGTACTCCCGATGGAGTGTTAATATCCACCCTTACTCGTTAGAGTCTAGGAGGATTTTGTTTAAAAGGCTGCCAAATCCCAAGAAGTGCCCATAAAAAGCCAAAGACCCAAGGGTGTCTGATGTTATTTAAAAGAACTGAAACCTGAGTAATTGAATTAATGAATAAATGAATGAATAAATCATTGTTAACATTGTCAAAATGCTTAAGCAATGTAGGACATGTCTGCATCTTGCAACAAACAGCCTGAAGCCAGTGCTGACCCAAAGTGATAGTCTCCACAGCAGCAAACAACACTGCACATCACCGGCTCAGAGGCTGAAACACAGGAGCAATTTAGCCCTGGGCAAGTCACTTCATTCTCGCATTAAGCTTCCCTTTCTGCCAAGTGTGGGTAATACAGTTTACCTACAGCACTGAGATGTCAGAATGAATACTTTTAAAAGCAGTTTATAGACATAAAGCACCAAGAATGTGTTAGGTATTATCACTACACGTGGCAAGCAGCACACATCTTTCTGTAAGTAGGCTATATTTAAACAACATAATCCCATAATTACATTTCATTATCATTTATAGTATAAATAGTTATTTTAGAGCATCTTCTGTCCTGAGGTCTTTCAGAGTCTGTTATATTTCAATTAAAAAAGAAAACAAACTATATTCTATCATTAAAATGCCAATTCAGTTCCATTATTATCTCTTGGATGAAAAGAAAAAGACAAAACACAAGAGGATTATCTAGTGCCTTAAAATCTGAGAAAATGCTACCTTTTCCTTCTTAATATTGACCAACAGATCACCCTCAACTTTGCAAAATTAAACACCATAATTTGACTACACAGAGGCTCAAATGTGTTCGCTTCAAGTGTGCTATCATTTTAGTTGTTTTCAAAAGAAAACAGACGAGAAAATATATGGCTTCTAGCAGCAGAAAGCTTTAAAAACCCATCTTTTTTAATGCGCAAGAAAAGTGAGCCTTCAAAGCCTGTGCATAAGCACCTACATAATTGGCTGGATTTTCAAGAGCATTGAGCTTTCAGTGGTCCCCAGTGAGACCAACAATAGCTTTCGGATGCTTAACAATTTATCAGGACTCAACAGTTTCTCCCCCGGGCATTATTTACCAACTATGTGGCATACAGAAAGAAAAAACATTTGAGACTGTCATTTTGGGTTGGACTTGGACACCTAACTCTATTAGGCTCCCCTAAAACACCCCCGAGTATCTTCACATGTTTTATTCCTGGATCTTAAAGCGAAAAAAACCCACAGACTTACCTTAAATAAACACTGAATGCTAGGACTCGAATCTAAAAGCTGTATCAGACTGGTAAGGGTTACATAAAGTAATGATTAATTAGTCCTTTTCCCCATTCAGGCTTTACTTGCCTGTCAATAAAAGACAGTAGATGACTGCCTGGCCAAAATATGCATTATTTCCAGCTCTCTAATGTCACTGAAAGCAGGCAGCAGTTCAATTTGCCAGCAATAATTCACTGTGCAGAATCAAAATTCTGCAAGCAGCCTCTTCTCATCTGTTACTTTCAACATCTCCCACAACTATTTGATTTTCTTCCTGGCTTTTCATGTTAACTGGTCATCTCCTGCCAAATGCCAGCACTCTAAATAAGACTCTGCAGCTTGTTCAGTCATTATAGCTGTGTTTCATGCATGCAGGGTGCATCTCACAACAAACAGGATCGCATCTTTCAGTGGCATCAGTAAAACTCAGGAGGATATTTGTTCCAAATGCTCTCCCCAAAAAATCAGGAACTAGCCCAGCTTTTTAAAAGTTGAATATGTGGTCAAAGTTTGAAGCATTACCCAACTGAGAGTAAATGGTTAGCAGGCTTTAGAATCTGCTGCTGAAAATGGATGGGAGCCTTCAGTGCCACCCTCAGCCATCTGCCTCTGCTGCGGTGTCAGAGAACGCTGCAACTGAGGCACCGGGAGGATGAATGCCACAGCCAGGCAGCAGGAAGGGACTGCCTCCCATCTCCCAACCCCTTTACAAACCACCTTCCAGGCAGGAAGGACTGAATCAGAGAAAATAGCAACAGTAGCTGCTAATTCTGCAAAAATATTTCTTCCTTTAAATACGTAATTCCCTCAGGCACAGGTGGATTTTTCCTTGTCTTCTCTCACTCACTGGAATTTCACAAAGCAGATGGCAAAGGTTTCATTGGTCTGTTTGCTTAAGCTAATAGCCTGGCTTAATACAAGGTTTTTTTGTATCTTCTTCTCCCTCCCAGGACATGGAAGCAAAAGGAGCACGTACTGATAGCTAACATTTGAAAAGACAATCAGAATATGTGAATGAGTGAATGCCACTCCTTTTTTCAGGTTCGGGCCTTCACTTTTGCAGGCTGCCAACACAATCAGTCTTGAAGAATCCCTTAACTGAAGTTGATCTATTCTTGAGTTAATTGTACTATTCACACCGACAAAGAATATAAAATATACTGTTGAACAGTTTTTTGGCTTTGGGCCATAGACTGATTTTCATTTGGTAATTGAAAGCTTATATGATGGAAAGAAACTCTGTGGAAATTGTCAAGACAATGAAAAGCAATGAAGTATAAACATCCGAGTGTCACCTAAATTCAGTCTCCTTAGAGCAACTGTCACCTCTTGTTTTATCAGCAGTTTCAGCAATAAAAATAAATAAAAGTTACGCATTACACCTGACAAGCAGCCAACCACACGTAAAAGTACAAACAGTATTTGGTGAATAGCTTGCAACAAGTTAATACCTTTTTCCTCACAAAACCAGTTTCAATTTGACTGATACAAAACATTTACTCGAGAAATGGGCCAAAGAAAGACAAAACATAGGTTCAGTGGATATTGAAATCTGTGTTTCTTGTAGTCCATATGCATTTGTGACCAAAGATACAAGATTCTGGATAGAACAGAATGAAACATAATCAGGAACAAGGTTTAAAAAATGTGTATCACTGTCTCCCTACATAGTCACTCTCCAGAGAAGGAGCACACTCATGTAGCTTTGTTATAATCTCTCAATAACTGCTTTCCGAAACCTCTACCAAATCTATTCCTCTTCTCCTCTGCAGGATTACGCACAGCCTTGTGTATTACAGTAGACTGTGCTGCAGCAACTTAGCTGAATAAAGAATTGATTCTTGCTTAAACTTTTTCATAGAGGTCAAGGAAAATGACAAAGCAGCTATTTGGGAAACAAAAGCAAAGAAAACTAAGCTCTAGTTTCGGTAAGAGGACTAGAAGTAGCATGAACACTGAGCATCCCACTAGGATTCATTTAGGCTTATATTTTTAGCCTCAAGTACATGCATTATTTCTCATGTGTATTTTACATGGCCTGTTGAGCTCAATTACTCCATATCTTTGTGTACATAAAACAGTATTTCCAAAATGTTTTATTACAGAAGTAGCAACAGCCTAGCCCTCTTTTCTTTCCTAGAGCAAGATGGAGAAGAGCTTTCTGATATAAATGGGGTGGTGGTGGTATGATTAAGTCCAGTTTTATCACAAATTCATGCAAAAAGTTTCAGTTTTTGGGTATTTTAAACCCTCAAGAATAAAACCAGAAGCTTATTATATATTTTGGCAGCAGAAACAATTTTTAGAACAATGAGATTTTTTTATTTGGTAATTCTCCATCCCATCAAATTTCTGTTTCAGTCATTTTTTTGTTTTCCATTTTAATGTAATTGCACATAAATTCTTAGGTAAAACTAGGTTTATGGTCCAAAACCGTTCAACACGGAATCACAGAATCATAGAATGGTTTAGTTGGAAAGGACCTTAAAGCTCATCCAGTTCCAATCCCCCTGCAATGGGCAGGGACACATTCTGCTAGACCTGGTTGCTTAAAGCCCCCTCACACCTGGTTGTGAACACTTTGGGCAACCTGTTCCAGTGTCTCACCACCCTCACAGTAAAGGATTTCTTCCTTATACCTACTCTATATCCACCAACCTGCAGTTTAAAGCTATTTGCCCCTTGCTGTGTTACTAAATCCCCCTGTAAAAAGCTCCTCTCTAGATTTCTTGTCAGCCCTTTTAGGTACTGTAAGGCTGCTCTAAGGGCTCCCTGGAACCTTCTCTTCTCCAGGCTGAAATCTCTCAGCCTGTCTTCAAGAGGCCAAAGCCTGCCCTCCTTAAATTGAAAGTACTGAGCTTTGCTGTTCATCCTCTTTGCTGCCCTAAGGATCCACCATGTCATGGTCACTGTAGCCAAGGCAGCCCTTGAACTTCACATTCCACACCAGCCTTTCCTTGTTGGTGAAACAAGGTCCAGCATAGCACTTCTCCACATTGGTTTCTCTATCCCTTGGAGAAGGAAGCTATTATCCATCCATTCCACAAACCTCCTGAATTGCTTATCCCCTGCTGTGTTGTCCCTCCAACAGATACCAGGATGGTAGAAGTCTTCCATGAGGACTAGGCCTTGTGAATGTGAGGCTGCTCCTATCTGTTTGTAGAGGGTCTCATCTACTCAATCTTCCTGGTTGGGTAGCCTGTAGTAGACCCTCACTATAATGTCACCTATCCCTGCCCTCCCTTTAATCCTGACCCATAAACTCTTGGTTCCTTATCTATTCCCAGATGAAGTTCCATGGATATTTGAAAGATCTCCCCAAAATATTTTGAGTTAGATTGTGGATGGCTTTTTAGCAAAGAATGGCCACGTTCCCAAGTCAGCAAGTGCCTACGTGGAGCTCGACATGAACCGAGGACGAAAAAAGCTGTGGGTAAAGAGGCAAAACAGTGCAAGATAGAAGAAACTGCAATGTGCTAAGACACAACAGTGAGCTGTCAGCAAGCTCCAAAGGTGCTTAATTTAACCAATTGTAACTAGTTGCTGTGTGCTACATTGTATATGTATCCAATCTTAATACTGCAAGCCCTTGATTATGCATCCACTAATACAGCAAGTTATTCAACATGTATCCTATCCAATTATAATACAGCAGGCTATTGTAAGCAGGTGCAGACAACAGTATAAAAAAGGTAGACACTTTGTAATAAATGGCTTTGGTCTGATCACATTGATCTCTGATGGAGTCCCTTTTTCTGTGGCATTAGATGATTTAGTGGTAATATGCCTGCATGAATGAACTGCATTTTACAGTAAAAAAAAACAACCAACCAAACAAAAAAAAAAAAAAAAACAAACAACCCAGTGCATCATAGTTTTAAACAGTCTCTAATTTACAGCAGGGTGAACACTGAAGACTTAACATCTGGGCCTAGTTTGTGGCAGTGGCTGTGTGCTCTTGATCACTGTAGTCTTTCTGGAATTCAAACCAGGATACTGAAGAGCAAAAAAAATTGCTCCCTTTTTGCATGACACAGAGAATGACAATTTATTTACTGACCCACCCAGATGCTAAGAGCATTATAACTGACTAGAGCTGTTCTAAAATTTATAGAAACTTACAGGCATTTATAGGAACCTACAGGAATTTATAGGAAGAACACTATCTAGCATGAAGATTTGGCAGTGGACCTACTTGGACACCAAGTACATTCTAGTCACCTCCCACCTCAGAGTCAGATGGAGACCAGCATGAGTAGTATTTCCTCACAAGAAAGAAGATGGGAGCCAACAGGTGCTAAAATAAATCTTTTGAAACAAACAATGAGGGAACCAGGCCTGCAACCTTATTCCAGCATGTAAACATGGCCTGATTTATATTGTGGTCCTAATCCTGAAGTTCATTCTCAGACAGAGTTCCATCAAAGTTCACATATCAAGGACTTAAGAGAAATCTTACTTCCAAAAGAAGCATTTTTTACCATCATGACAGAACAGTACAAGACAGAGATCGACCTGCAGTAATAGCTTTTTCTATCATAAAAACTGTATGAAAACAGAATGCCAGCTGTTGCTGGCAAGTTTGCAAGTTTGCAAGTTTGTTGCAGATTTGTAACAAGCTTGTTACAGATTTAAAACTTTGATTTTCTACATAAGGCTTTTCAGGTTAGTGAAAGATATTGTAGGGGCCAGCTCAAAGCTTGATGAAGTCAACAGATTTATTCTTAATTTGGCCACTCACTCCAAATATCTCTTTATTGTATTTCAGATATATGCACTTTCTAGAGTTCCTTAAAGTTCTCTGTTTTATACAGGGATACTCTTGTCAACATTCAGCCCAGTATCAATGTTGAATTCGTCAAGACACTTGAGTGAAAGATGCTTAGTAGATAACAGCACAGTCTCCTAATCTTCCTGAATGGCACTGGAAAGGCCAGATTGTAAACAAGGAGCAAAACCAAATGAAGACGCCACTCATTTACTTACTATCAACCTTAAAGATGTTAGAGGCAGGAAGGTAACATTTCTTAAGTAGGTGAGCAGTAACTGAAGTCAGCTACTTCTTTGAACAAGGGGGCAAAGAAAGTCAAAACATTTCCTCAAATATATACATTTTATTAATGGACAAACATTATTTGCTAAATACTTTCCAGGGCTATTTCAATCAATTTCTCTTCATATTTTTCTGTCCCATACATTCACAACTGCTTTTTGTTTTTGTCTGGCTGTTTTAGCTTGGATTGTTGGAATAAAACTTCTAATTATAGAATGACTTTCAACAGCAAAGTCAAGCACCAATATAATCCATTTAAAACTATGCATTAAACTTTATGAGAAAAAGACCATGGAAAAGAATTCTATTTAATGCAACTGAAGCATCTGATGATTAAGCTTACAAAGATTAATTTCAAATACTCATTAGATCAATGTATCATCACTCTCAGCAACATTTGTAAATTAACTTCTACATCAAAGATATTGGGACATGAAAATTATAAAAACTAAGGCTGCTATTATTATTAGATTCTACTAAACTGTGAACTGCCAGGGCTTCTTAAGCATAAGAAACAGAGTTTAGCTACAAATTTCCTGCTACAAAGACTAATCACGCTTATTATACTCAGTGCAATGGCGTCTACACAGTATGAAATAACAATAAAAAAGAAAAAGTTCCTTTATCTTTCCTCACCTTCAGCAATTCCTCCTTTTTATCTAGTACCATAGTATCTCAGAAAAATAAAAACCCTGAAGTTTTTGCTTACTTCATCCTTCAAGGTATGTATCATCTGCTTTGCCGTAGACTGTTTTGTGCAATTAAACCCCCATGACTTCATGGCTCTTCTCTCTCATTTTCATATGGACTAAGTTGCAATATGCTTTCCCTGTCCATCCTTGAGTTTGTCTCTACCAGTAGCCACAAAATGCTGCATATGTATTTGAAAATAACCTGCTTGTTCCTGGCTATGGAAACAGAAAGATAAAAATGTAAAGCTGCAATATACTTAAGGATGGTTACAACTTAATGTACCATTTATTAATTCCTACAACCACATTACCACTAAGTATCAGGCCCCTTTAAACCCTACACAAAAAGAGTTGAACAGTTGGTCACAATGGGTGATTAAGCTAAATTAAAGACCCAAAATGCATTTCACATAATATGCTACCATATACATTCACCTCCAGTCAATTACATGTTTATTATGGTATCTCTGACAAGCTAAATTAACAATAAATTAATATGTAAGTTGTGATTTCATTTTTGTCAGTAATATACTACAACCAAACCTTAAATATCTGCATGGAACTATTCAGCTACACACATACGTGAAGGTAATGGAGTCAAAAACTGCAGACTAATTGCTTTAGATGAAGGCTTATTATCTCTCCAATTTCAAGCTCAGCAGAAGTTAAGAAGTAATATGAACTACTTTAGTCAAAATTTTGTGAATCTTTATATAAAATTTACTTTTAATCTCTTTTCATTTTTATAAACAATAATAGCAACAGACATTTGTTTTAAGGCTGACAAAGGTAAGGACGTAAGCTGGTTAAAAAAACCCCAACCAATGAAAACAGCCTTCAGATTTGCTTACTAGTTCAATGAAACTCTTCTTCCCCTTTCTAATGTGCTTTTGTATGATCATTTCATGTCTAAGCTCAGTTTAACTCTTCGTAAGTAAGTACATCAGCCTGTTTTATTCTCATTTACCATGAAACATTCTCAGGGCTTAATTCCTCACTCAGCTTAGACTTGTGCGCTCACATCTGTAAAAGTGGATGCAGCAAGGGCTCAAGGCTTCCCTGTACAGCGGTGGTAGCAGTAGATGTATGCCTACCAAAGAGCTCTAAGGGATACAGCAAGTTTGAGACAGCAGCAGAGAGACAATATCTAGACATTCCTGCCACCTTGGTGATTCATTGGGATCCCATCAGCTAACTCTCTCCCAGCACATTCTAACTAACCTCACCTATCCTCTGCCCATGATCATCTGCAATTTGGCTTTTATTTTTTAAGGTGGTCACGGAGACATGGGAATGTCCATTAAGAGCATTCCTCACTCTCAGTGATGCAGGGAGATCCCCTTACCTTTTTGCCAGCCTTTCCCACTAAGGCCACCAAGCCCATACGTACAGCCATGATGCTGGCACCACATGGCTACTTAACAAGACAAGATCCTGAAACAAGTCCCTCTTATGCCTCTGTGCCCAGATGTTGTCCAGAACACTGTGACGAATCCCACTCTGAGAAATTATGGTCTATCTGCACTTTTCACATGCGGCTTCTGTGACAAAATATCTCATAATAATAATAGCCATACATTGTCCTGGGCTGCATCCAAAGGTGCGTGAACAGCAGGTCGAGGGAGGTGATCCTGCCCCTCTACTCTGCACTCATGAGACCTCACCTGGAGTACTGTGTGCAGTTCTGGTGTCCTCAACATAAAAAGGACATGGAACTGTTGGAACAAGTCCAGAGGAGGGCCACGAAGATGGTCAGGGGACTGGAGCATCTCCCATACAAAGACAGGCTGAGAGAGTTGAGGCTGTTCAGTGTGGAGAAGAGAAGGCTGTGTGAAGATCTCATAGCAGCCTTCCAGTATCTGAAGGGGCCTATAGGGATGCTGGGGAGGGGCTCTTCATTAGGGACTGTAGTGACAGGAAAAGGGGTAATGGGTTCAAACTTAAACAGGAGAGGTTTAGATTGGATATAAGGAAGAAATTCTTTCCTGTGAGGGTGGTGAGGCACTGGAATGGGTTGGCCAGGGAGGTTGTGAGTGCTTCATCCCTGGTAGTGCTCAAGGCCAGGTTAGATGAAGCCTTGGGTGACATGGTTTAGTGTGAGGTGTCGCTGCTTATGGCAGGGGGTTGGAACTAGATGATCTTAAGTTTCTTTCCAACCCTAACTATTCTATGATTATATGATTGCTTGCCAGTTACCAAACATCATGCACATCATGCGTACATCACACAGGTTGTCTCCCATTTCAGCAGCAGAATGGCATGGGCAAAGAGGGCACACTCAGGGATGGGTAATGCAAGGAAGAATGAGAGAAGCAGAGCTCTTTCCCTGGGCAAGAAGAGAACCTCAAGCCTTTTCTTCTTATTTTGAATGTGGGGTATTTCTGAAGAGATACAGGGTATCTGAGAGCTGGCAAAAATACAACTATCTTCTCTGCTTCACCCAAAGCAGGCAGTAAACAGTTAGTAGTGTTTTACAGGATGTTGATACTCAGACAAATCACTGCCTAAGCCCACAACATGAATGCCCAGCAAAGGCAAGAGAAAAGGCAGTGCTCTGAACTCCCTTTGCCACACAAGGTTTGCAGCTAGTCCTCACCTTGAACCTCATTCCTCTGTTGGTGACACCACATGGGGAACAGCAGCTGTCCCTCACTGTGAGCCCTCAGGAAGGTTGCAAGGCCTGCTGAGATCTTCCACTGAATGCCTCCCTGGTAATGACAAGCATCATTGCTCTTTCTGTACAACTCAGCTGTGGTAAAGGGGATCATCACCCTAACCATAACCCTGTTCAACATGGCCACAGCTGATTTCCCTCCTTCCCCTGCCTTGTAGCTCCTGTTGCCACCTCCCTCTGGGACAAGGAAGAGTATTGCCATGTGCTCCCTTCTTTCTTATGAACGAGTTACCTACCTGGCAGCCCCTTCCCCTATAAGCATTTTCCACCACCAAATCTGATTTTACTTCTGGTGCAATTCCCATAATTCCTCCGGAGATCCCACTCATCTTCTCTCTCATTTTCCTTGATCTATGGAGGATTTTCACCAATGGCAGTGGGAAGTAGCTATGTCCTCTCCATTTCCATCACACTTCTCCACAACTTCCACAACATTTGGCAGGGCTTTCTCTCTATAAGTGCCAGGCTCTATGCTTCAGCCTTGGCTCATAGCCTCATCTTGACTTTCAGAAAGATGATCTCCATCAACCTCCTGGGCTTCAAACTTCAGCATCTGGCTTCCACTTCTGAAAGGTTTTGTTTTTACCCTTGACCACACATCTCACTGGCTCATCATCTCCCCATTTACTTCTCCATTTCATCTCTATGGCTACTAATTACACTACAGTATTTCTGTTGAAAAAAAAGAAAAATTAAATAAGTACTCCTTCTTGGAAAAGGTCTCTTTGCATTACGCAGCTGAGAAATGAAAGAAGAATCTCTCTTTTACCTCAAACTACAAAATTGCTTCAAGTTCCTAAAATCTTAAAATGAGACACAATCCCAAAATTCTCTGCTTTATCTCTCTCTCATTTGCGAGTTTGCATATAACTACTTGAAGTCCTGCCAGGATTTACCTCTATCTTGATCTTTTCCTGCTGAAATTCTTATTCATCTCCAAGTCTTCAGAATAAGTTTTAACTGTCAGGTTTTTTCCTATGTCCTTTTGCCTATACTCTCTAAACACCAAGGAGTACATCTCTCTGATATCTGAGGCACTCGTGCAGACTGAGTTACTACACTATCTTTGAACTTCATATTTCATTTACTTATCCTCAGAAGACCCCCAGGTCTGGGTATTTCTTTTTTTTCCAGTTTAAGGCAGCAATGGACTATCTTGGCAGAACAGCAGCTGCTGACTGCCATTGAGGATCTAAGTCTGACACTTTTGCTCAAAACCACAATAGAAGTCTGTAGCACAAACCCCCAAAGTTTCATGTTCCAACACTGAACCCCCATGTAAAGCCACCTGATAATCCCACCCAAACATTGCTATTAAATCAGGAATTGATATTAACTTACCTTTCCCTGCTTGCTCACCTTCATTGATTTCAAATATAGGTACCTCTCCAAATTCCTGTTTAACAAAGCTTTTGAAAACTTGCTCAATGCACTCTCACTTCTGCAGCTGGTTCTTCTCCACATCTGCAGTAGCCCCTTAGTGAAGAAGTGTCCTCAGCTTTCCTTTTCTGCTGTTGCTGGCACTCTCCTTTCTCTGAATCTATTTCACTTACTTAAATCCAACTTAAGAATCAGAGAAGGCAGGATGGAAGGACAAAAGGAAGAATGAAAGGAAGGAAGAAAGAAGGGGCAAAACAAAAAGCAGTCTTGAATGCAAACCGTACAGATTAAACTACATAAATAATAGATATTACTGTACTCTACAAGTTTTTAAAGTGCTACCTTCTCTCATATCATCCAATGTGACCATAATTCACCACAACTCAATGCATGATAAAGACTGCAAAGAGGCAGCATTAGAGGCCTAAGAACTGAAAGCAGGTAAAACCACTGTTCACTAAATGACTGTAGCAATGCATAGCACTGCTAATGGTCCAGAACTGGAATGAAGCATCAGATGCTCTTAAGATAAGAGTTAAAAAAAAAAATCTATTTTTTGTCTTGTCGAGTTCAAACACACTGTCATGAACCCTAGATAGCTGGTGAACTTCAGAGACAAATTATTCTGTGTTGATCCAAGAGCAGAAGAAAGACTTAACGAGAAAGGCTGCAACACAAGTTACCTCTGACAGGAATGGAGAGAGCAGCAGTCAACCAACACTGTCCCAACGACAAGTGGAAAAGCACACCCCATTAGATCTGTCAAGGTATGGCCAGAGTGTAAAGCATACATGATTTCAAGCAACATCTTAAGGAAGCATACCAACCCTTACAAGCTGTGTGCTTAGAGGATCACCAACTATAATGAGGTCTTGACACATCTGAGGCTTTCTAGAAGCACTTCAATTCCAGTACTGAACAACAAGAAATCTTTTCTACAGCCTTCTCCTTTTGAGACTCCAGTTTTATGCCAAAAATGCTTCCTTCCATCTCTGTCTCTCCCTCCCCATTGCTTAGCTGCCTGCATTCCTCATGGCGAATTAAAAGCTTGAAAAGACTGCTAGTTTGATGCAATTACATGTTCGCGAATATGGTGTTCTCAGGAGCACTATTACGGAAATTTAATCTCTTGAGAAATAGATCAGATGCCATTAACAGAATGAAACACAAATGTTCTCTATGACTTCCTGGAGAAAGCCTGCGTTGGGTCTACAAGATATGTAATTTACAGAGTTGTTATCAAGAAAAAAAACAAAAAGTATTGTCTCATATAAACAATGTTGTTTTTAGAAAATTATGCACTTAAACAACTAACACTAAACAGTTCCATTAAAACTAAAACCCTGCTTTGTTTCCTGTGCAGGTCAGAGTTGGGTTTCTTCTCTTTCCCTTCTCTTTGGCAGACACCTTCCAAAAGTGAATGTTGCCCCCTGACTTCTGCACAGCTGTAATAATCACAGCCAGAATATTGCAGCTAGGCAGTGAGTATGAGGGATTCTCACAAGCAGGGACTCACCTTTGGGATACAACTGTTTTCAACCCCAGCCAAGAACATAGGAGCTGTGCTATCACAAGTCACTGAGATAATACGCTAAATTAGCTCATGTTCTGGAAGACCCACCCCTACCTGTTCAGCAGCTCCAGGCCAAGCTCATTTCACTGGGTACTGGGTACTGCAGAGGTATGTTATGGTGCTCTTCAATTTCTCTGTGTGGATTTTATGCCACTGGGGTGCTGCAGTGGGGATTGACTGTGCCAGCTAGTGGCACCATAAATCAGGGCTTTCTTAAATTCACAGCTCAGTCTGCTTCCTAACATAAAGTTACATTGCATAATCTCAAACCTTGCCAAGAAAACATAGAGGATGTAGTCGTTGCTTATTGTGGTCTAGCATACATCAGGGGAAGGTATTGACAAATAAAAAGGCAACACACTTTCCCTTCTTCAACAGATACAATTTTCAGGTAAAGCATGTTGAACTAACCAAGACACTTGGCACCCAAGGATGATGTTTTTCTGGACAGCACGTAGGTGAGCAAAGCAGATCTGGAATGATTTTAAGTCACAACTCACAGGAAAAGAAAATTAAAAAAGAACATTTAAGAATATCATCAGATACAGGAACATAACTCACATGAAGTTACATTTACTTAACTGCATCCCCCCCTCCTCGTTAACTACATGGACATCCAGTACATTTGTTCAATTCAGAACTTCACTACTGACTAAATTTCAATTCTACCCATCTACTATGCTCTAACTCACATTTTTTTAGCTGCCTCAAAGCATACAAACTGTCTTTTTTCTGGATAAAGCTAAATGAGAAGATGCTTTTCAACCACTAATGGACAGTCAAACCAGCCTGGAACTATCTCAAAATATCCCCCTGTCCAAAATGTGCATTTGGGACCTCAACGCCATCTTTCTCACTCTCATGGGGTGAGTCCACACTACTGGATCCACACTACTTCCCAATGTAAGCATACCCATATTTTTTAGTTTAATCTACTCTGTGAATGAAGTAACAGACTTGGCTCACCATGGCTGAGGATTCACAATGCCTTGAAGGAAAACATCAGGGCACACAGGGATTGACACCCTTTGCTACAGGAATCCCAAAATTACCTGATTACAACTATGTAGGGGAAAGCCCTGCATAATGTACCTAAAGTGTATGTATTTTTTTCTTATTTGAATAAATAGGCTCAAATAAAGGCACATTTCAGCATAGTATATTAGATACTCCAACTATACTCACTCTTCAAGATACTACAGGCTATTTCTGTGAAGTACAGAGTGGCAGCAGAACATTAGAAGCATGAAATATCACCCTTTTCATCATTTTATTCTTGAGTCTGACTAGGTTTTCCAAGTTAAATGTCTGCTCTCTCCACTTGAAGGCACCTATTATTTGGAATTCCACCTGTTCTGTAAAATTCAAAATTGATTACCTTAATGACAGCTAATAGGCATAACTGTTCTATTGATCTGACTCCACTCCTCTATGTAGTCCACTTCAATAAAAGGCAACACTCAAGCTGGCTCCTTACTTAATTTTTGGTCTTTTATATGGAGCTGCATGCATACAATCATTGACAACCTTGTCTAGGATATGTACAGGGTAGAGCAAGATCTCACTCCCTCTGACAGCCATTATCTATACAGCAAAAGAAATAGGAACAATCTTTTATTCTGAGTGTGCAAGTACCTAATTAACCAATCAACCCTTTAAATATATTTTATAAAAGGTGGTCTTTGAGAATCTGTGATCATGCTATCCTTGATATGCTGACTCATTTTTTAAAGTACTTAAAAGTCTCATTTTAGCACATTATGCCTCTTACCAAATCTTCATAAAAACCCAGCCTCCTTATTTTTTATGTATGACTGTAGAGCTATTTACATTCCCAAAGGCTATTAAAAGTAACAAGAACTAGGCTAAACTATTATAACAAATTTACAGGCTTATGTTGAAATATAAAAATCTTCAGGAAATATGAATTACTAAAGCACATTGACAGTACTTGACCTGTTGTTGCTATTTTCTTCTCCTTTTCCAATGGAAACATGGTTTTAATGGTGTATTCACAAATCCAGTGAACAAGCCCCAGGACAGAGAATAAGATTCACTAGTCTGCTTGAGCCAGAGCCCAAGTCTATTAGTGTCTGCAGGATTTTCTACGGACTTCTGAGCATTGGGTCTAGCAGACAGCCAGCTGCAATCATTGTACACTGCATGGTATCCAACTCCAACCATTTGAACAAGAAACCGTAGCTGTGTCAAAAGCACCTAAGCATACAGAGACTAACACATTCAACTTACATCTTGATCAAGCAATCACAACTTGACGGTAAGAGACAGTGTTACATATCACTTACACTTTCTGTACATGATGCCCAAAAGGCTTAAAGTTCAGACTCATAAAAGAGATAAGCAAGGAAATAAATTAAAATTCTGAATAGTTTAACTGGCATGGAGGTGAGCAACGCTGCTTATCAGAAAGAAACTACATAAAAACATTTTTAATTAAAAAAGGAAAGAAAGGGATGCTTGCATGGCTTCAAGTAGGTAAGGCACTGCATTGCTTATCTGCACATCCCAATCATTTCCTAATTATTATAACTTTTGTAAATCTTGAGAACATGCTTTCATTTGCATATAGACACATGGGTCTGAATTAGATTTTTTCATGTATGCCTGCAAAGCTTCTGCAGATGTTTGCAAACTTTCCACACCCTGTTCCTGCAGTGCCTTTCCGTGCTCAGCTTCTGTTTGGGTTAGCATGGTAGGACACAGCATAGACTTAAGCCAAGTGTGTCATTTGCCTGCCTCTGGATTCAGGGAATGTCACAGCAAGGAATACAGAAAAGGGACAGTCACAACCTCTTACGACAGCAGCAGCTGCTTCTGAAAAAGAGTCGGTCCCCTACAGACAGACCAGCGTTTTGACTTCAATTTTGTCCCAGCTACAATTTTCAGTTTCTTGATCAGTTTAAAGCAAGCAAAAAAACCTCAGCAATTCTTGGTGTTCACAAGCCTGAAAATAGAATTTCATCTGGAAATAGAATTTGGATGAGCCGTTTTTCAGTTATGAACTGATCCAAGTAAAATAAGAGGTTAGATTTGTGTTTGGTGTTGGAAGATAAAAGTACAATCAAAACAATGGACACAGATTGGATTCGACCCCCCACTGTCAAACCATTTTACTAATCATGTACTGTGAAAACAACAAAAAATGGAAGTGAGCAAAGGTGCTTACAGACTCTAACATTAATATTCATCAATAGCATTGATATTTATATATGCTTGATATTTCTATTTCATGCTCACACTAGGGCAGAGCTGAGAGCACATGTACTTTCAGAATATCTAAGTGTACCATATGGGTATAATTGCAACTCAATCAGTTATAGAATAAATTCAATCAAGACTCTGCATAATACTAAAGACCCATTCTAGGCATTTTATATTTCATATGAGAACAGACAAGTAGCAAAGACATAGCATGTCAGTAGCAAAGTCATGGCATGCCAGTAGCAAAATGGCATTACGCAGGTAGCACTACTTGAAAGAAAAGCATTGCTCCTTCTTAAAACACAACTGACTTACACTTCTTGACTTACGAAACCCAGCAGTTTTGCACAGCTTTACAAAGGAGGGGACAGCCCCACAGCTTTCTTTGTTCAGAAAAGGCACTTATGCACCCCTGCCTCCCAGGAACACAGCTAGGCTAATTTGAATCTGTAGCAAACTGTGACAAACATACATAAGCCAGCAGAAATGGACAGGGAAGCAGAGAAGCCCAACAGATGTGAGGTTAAATGAAGGCACAGTTTCTTTACCCTCAGTATCAAAGTTGTTTTCTTTTGGTTTCACTGAACCATTGAGCCTGTTTTGGCCATTAGTAAAATATCACCCTGAAAATGCAGATTATAAGAAGCTGTTTGTGGTGTCTGGTGTCTTCCCTTGTTCTTCCCTTCCCCAATTCCCTAAAATAAAGCACCAATTTAAAAAAAAAAAAAAAGAAAAAAAAGAA
>NDXB01009347.1:214292-236480 GCA_002631895.1 Agapornis roseicollis
AGAAAAAAAAGGAAAAAAAAAAAAAAGGAAAGGAAAACAACGTGCAAAGCTCTCAGCTCATCGAGCCAGGAAGAACTATTTTAAGAATTAATTTGTGCCCTGAGAGATCTGTTTAAATTATCCTCCTGTGCTGTCCTAACTGAAGATTAAAGCAGCGAACTTCCAATGTCTTAATGAGATGATGAAAATCGAAGAACTGGAGCATACAGGCTTCCCCCACGATCCCCCTAGGCACGGGGCTGAAGCCGGGTAGGGGAAGCTGGTGCCAAGGAGGATGGAGCTGCTGGTCTGCCAGTGTGCCAGGAGCCCACAAACCTTTGCCATCCTCAGCTGGAGCTCAGAGATCACAACCAGGTTTTCTTTTATGCCACCACTTTTTAAGTGTGCTATTCTTTTAACTGTGCTATTCCTTTAACAGTGAGGGAGGTTGTGAGCGCTCCATCCCTGGCAGTGTTCAAGGCCAGGTTGGATGAAGCCTTGGGTGGCACAGTTCAGTGTGAGGTGTCCCTGCTTATGGCAGGGGGGTTGGAACTAGATGATCTTAATGTCCTTTCCAATCCTAACTATTCTATGATATGTCCCCTTTTTCTGCCACCCACTGCTTTTTTGACAGGGAAAGTTTTGACTTCATTTTGTCCTGGTAAGTGCAGTCAGATAGGAATATAATCTAAAAACTAGGCATGACAGGCAACATTAAGTCTTTAACTTTCTACCTTTACAGAAATGCATAAAGCACCTACCAAGTGAAATAAATGAATCAAATTCAGATATGGTGTGAGCACTGCAATTTCCCCCAGAGTCAGTGGGAGTGATACCTACTTATAGCTACTCCCCCCCCCCCCCTCCCTGTTGTTCCACACCAAGCCTGGCACCCCCGGGGNAAATAAATGAATCAAATTCAGATATGGTGTGAGCACTGCAATTTCCCCCAGAGTCAGTGGGAGTGATACCTACTTATAGCTACTCCCCCCCCCCCATCACTGGTTGTACACGCACAGCCTGAGCACACGCTGTACTCTGAAGTGTCCCTTCAAAACAATGCCAGACTACAAAACCTCCAAAAAACCCTGAAAGTGCATGGCAAAGTAAGAAGCTGAAACCCACTTTTGCAGTTTTGCATCCATCTGCACAGGGGCTGTTAAAAACCTTTACCCCCTTCCTCCAGCGAGAAGGGGCCTCTGTCCCAACATCCTTCTCCTTCCCCCTTGCACATAAGGAACAAGTTACAGAACAAACATCTATTGCCTTCAGCAAGAGGTACAGGATGTTAAAAATAGCACAATTTCAGCTTCCCCCCAGCCTCCACACACACCGAGACAGCAGACCTTGAACCCAGCTACACAGTACTTTCCTCCTGCCACTGACTGGTGACTCAGTTGACAATTTTAGGAATGCACACCAAGAAGATTAAAAAATATATATATTAATAATGATCATACACGAAACACAGAGCTATACAATGCAAATTTGTATTTGTTTGAAATTGAGGAAAATAAGCATTACCTGATCTTGTTGTTGGACTTGTTTCCCTGATGCATTTTGCTCCTTGGCTGTAGTCATGCTCACCTATTTGTGCCCACTGCAGTGGCAAACAAGATCTTACAGTGTGTGTGCGTGTGTAAGCTTGTCTGTGTGTGTTCAGACATACATGCACACACACACACACAGACTAAAGGGATAAGGATGAGTAACTAGTCCATCACTTAATCACCAGCTGAGAAATTTCCCACCCCCACAAAAAAGAAATAAATAAAAATGCAATGTAAAAAAGCACTAGTCTAGCTGTCTTCCCCCTTGAGCCTCTAAAATAAAAGCAGAAGCAGCAGCAGAGAGAAGGATGCTGTGGGGGCTTCTTCAATTAGCAACAGCCTCTGCAATCGTCACAGAAACAATGATAACTGCTTGGCAACCAGCAACTGGCAGCTCGGAGCCGGGAGGCAGCGATGTGGTCCTCGCTCCCCACCTCCACGGCAGCAGCCCGCGCGTTGCGCATGCACCGGCCGCCTCGTAGCACAATGTGCCGCTCGCTGGCAATGTGCAGAGCTGAGCTCGGCAGTCATCTCCCCTCCCGCAAGGGGAAAGGGGCCGCAGGCAGCCGGCGCTCAGGAATTAAATCCCACGTTCCCTGTGATGCTGGCAATGGGAGTCCCGCAGAGTTTCCAGCTTCTCCCAACTTGCACAGGTTTCAGTGCCCTGGCAGTCCCTAGCTATGAAGGAAAGCTGTGCCAAGGGCCGCCTCTACCCCGCTGCCAGGGCAGTTTTGAAGGATGCAGCATGGACTCTTAGGGAAGCAGGTTCCCACAGGTGGGACACGGAGAGCATCAACACTCCCTGGGGAGCTGCTTGCCTCATTGCCAAAGGGTGGCGCATTCACCAGGGTAAAACGTGCCCAGCCTCCCCCAGCCCTCTCCATGTCCCTAATGTGACGCAGGCCACTTTCCATTTCTGATATCCTGGCTGCCTCCTGTGTGCTTGCAGCTGCCATGTAGGTCACATTGCCGGGTGACACACCAGCAGCACTGCCTGCTCCACTCCATGCTGCCATAGCTAGCTTCCTGCCATAACAGAGGTATCTCCAACATGGTGGAGTTGTCAAAGAAGCCTTCCTAGACCACTCACCCAACTTACTGTCAGCATGAGGTGTCATGGGGTGTGCTGAGCATGAGGCATAAAGCAAGTACCAGCCTCTAGGTACACTCTGAGGATCTTAGTTGGACAAAACTTAGAGCAACATGAAGTTTGTTCAGTATTTGCTTGAGACTGATGGAAGTCATAGCCCACCTCAATATCACGCAACATGAAACTCCCATGTTGCTGCTTTCCAACTCCTCATCTCTTTCAAAGAGCCCTGAGACTGAGCCCAGAGCTTGCCTCTGTGCTGTTGTGCTCTACAAAGCTAAACTTTTTCTCACGCACATGATAGAATCATAGAATAGTTAGGGCTGGAAAGGACCTTAAGATCATCTAGTTCCAACCCCCCTGCCATAAGCAGGGACACCTCACACTAAACCATGTCACTCAAGACTCCATTCAACCTGACCTTGAACACCACCAGGCATGGAGCATTCACAACTTCCTCAGGCAACCCATTCCAGTGCCTCACCACCCTCACAGTAAAGAACTTCCTCCTTATATCCAATCTGGGATGTCTGATGAGTCTGCAGGTAACTAGCTAAGGGAAGAGAACATGAGAGTATTTATCTGACAAGGAACTGATTATGCCCCATTTGATTCTCAGTTTTACAGCACAGATTTATTATACAAGGTCACATTCACCAGGAACACAACTCCACTATGCAATGTGTCCTTACACCTGGGATAAATTTGATCCTTGTTTCAGGGACAGATCAATGGCAGGACAAGTTTTCCTAGAGGGTATCTACTAGCTACCAGTCAGACCTCCTAAACATTTAATAGAATCATAGAATGGTTTGGGCTGGAACGGACATCCAGTTCCAATCCCCCTGCCATGGGTAGGAACACCTTCCACTAGACTGTGTTTCTCAAAGCCCTGTCCAGCCTGGCCTTGAACATGGCCAGGGATGGGGTCCTGGGTGTTCCTGCGGGGAGAAGACACAGCTTCTCTGGGCAACCTGTTCTGCATTTTCACCATTACTTATCACATCAGTTTATAGAAGCAGCAACATAAAAGATCTCCTACACAGAATTTTGCTGGTAGGAAAACTGGAAAACCTTGCCTGGTCACAGGAACCAGGATCCTGGCAACAGTTCATTAAAAAAAAGTGAACAGCACCTTTCTAACAAGAAGCAATAATTTACATTTAAATCTAACAGCCTGTGTCAACCTCTTGCTGGGTTATATTATGACATGGTCCTAGCTTACACTGCAATTTCATCTCTTTAGTCCCAGTAGTTTTAGTCATAATATTTTGTATATATTTATAGAAAGGTTATTCTTGCTTATACATTTTTCCCAGCCATCAGAACAGAATTGTTTTCAAGGTCTTATAGAAGTGGATCAGTTTGACTTTTCCAATAGGATTAGTTTATTTTTCTACCTGTAGTGGGTAGGAATGAAGGCTTGCCTTACTCCACACTTTAGCTAATTTTCTTTCCAAAAGGAGTTCAAAGGAATGGGTTTTTTTTCTGTTGTTTGGTTGGTTTGGTTTTACTTCCTTATAGTATATCCTGTGAACTCCTGCAAAACAGATCCCTTTCAAAACATAGTCCATTCACTGTGTCCCTGACCACTCAGTACTTACACTGGCAATCACTGAACTTAACTGCACTGCTGCTGAAAATAAATATATTTGTACCTATCTATTTACCCTTGCCTACCCTACCTATGTGAATTCAGTTCTTTCACAGTTAACCATTAAAGACACAGTTTTCACTAGTTTTCTTGAAATGGCTACTCCTCCTTACAATGTAGATTTTTTCCACTAAGCTTGTTGTTGGATGAGCAAGAAGTTAATTGTGTTAATTAATCCAGCAGTTACCTGTCCAAATGCTTATGGCTTAGCCTTATTACATAAGTGCATTACAGTGCTGACTGTTCTCGCTTTACCTCCCAGTGTTTTGGTGCGACTACCCCAGTGTTATTGAAATGCCTTGATCTCTGCTTGGAGGTGCCTCTCCATCACTCTTGACCTGTGCAGGGGTTTCATGCTCTCAGATGGTGATGAACTGCTGCTCATTGACAGGAGGATGTGGAAGTCACATCCTCCAGCTCTCTGCCACCATCTTTCCTCAATAAAAGGGGTTCAGCCATTCAGAAATATTCATTATTAACTGACATAGAAGAATCTGCTCACATATTAGCAGGGCTGAGGCCATCTATCCTGACCTCTGTGCTATGTTAGGGTACCAACTTTACTGCTTGGCTGAGTCACCACTCATGAAAAATTAATACACCTCTATCACAGGACAAGAATCTTTATCTTACTCATATAGAGCAGCTGCCCAGGCAGAAGGATTTAGACAGACAGCCCTATTTAGGGGGTTGCAGGAGGCACTGGCAAATAAGGACCCCGGGATTATAACTTTCCCATCCCATGGCATCCCACCTGATCACAGGAACACAGGCAGCACATTATTCCTTCCTGCCAGGTTTGAAGATGCATCAGGCTGCTCATTGCCTACCACACATCACTTGCAACAGGTTTGTCTTCATTGGCTGCCTGGGCTGTGTAAAGAAGCTATCTCCAGGCTCCGTCCCTGCCACACAATCTGCATTCTTATCATGAGTATCTTTCATTAATCTATGTAGTCCACATCATGCCACCACTGGGATGGCTCAGGAACATTACTATGAGCACAGACAGGTCTCCCTGCTAAACAAGATGCATGTTCAAAATGCTAACCTACAGCCACGTGAATGGCATCCTTACTCTTGACAGTAATTAGCTCCTCCACCACCAGGCAGGGCAGCCAGTCATTCTCCTGCTATCAGGAGAGGAACCAGTGACAGGTGAAAGGAAGTCTTCCCAGCTTCTCAACTCATCTTCACCCAGAGTGCTTGTTTCAACAATATCATGCAGTGCTGCAGTAAGACAGATAATTTTTAATTACCTTGTAACAAATTAGTCACACATGTCCTACAGCCTTTCCCCATAGAAGGGAAGTGCTTCATTTTCCTGAGACTGGCAAGAACAGGATTGTGATCTGGGATCATTCTCAAAACACTCTTTGGAGTTCTCAGAAACCAGCTCTACCACCACCACAAAGCTCCCCCAAGCTCAAAGAGTGTTGCAAATCTTTACATTGCAAATAGGAAATAATGCTGCAATGGCTCTGCAAGACAAGGTGGATTAAAACCTTAAAAACTCATTGCCTAAAGACTCATGAACTGTTAGGAGCTAAAGCACAATAACTATTGTTTACGGCCATGCATTACAGCAACACGTGGTAGAGAAAAAAAAAAAAAAAGTTTTTTTTTACTCCTAAGCACTTTTTAAGTAGATCAGTTTACTAAGACTATCCTTGATTCTGCCCTTCCATGTAGGCAAGAGTCTCTGNCAACACGTGGTAGAGAAAAAAAAAAAAAAAAGTTTTTTCTTACTCCTAAGCACTTTTTAAGTAGATCAGTTTACTAAGACTATCCTTGATTCTGCCCTTCCATGTAGGCAAGAGTCTCTGCTATCTGTAGATGCTGAGCAGCCACGTTATGGGAAGCAGCAATGGGCTCTCAGGAGTCAGTGTAGAGCATTCCCATTGCCTCTACGTTATAAAGGCCAGATCCAACAGCAGTCTATACTCACAGGGAACCCTCCAGCTGCACACATCTGTTCAAGGGAGTATAGACTACTCAAGGGCAGTAATAAGCCTGTAGCAGCAGCAGGTATAGTTATTGGATGCAGAACCCTTCTGCTCCTTTGAAACCTGGTGTTCTGGCTGTACTACACTGAGCTATTTATTCCCTCTTCATTACCACATCAAGGAAGTTGAAGCCAGTGGGCAGAGTGGGTAAAAATGAATTCTACTTGATTAACTACACCTTTGAACAGTCTGCTAATGTTCTCCCCTCTCCAGATAAAGACCAGATCCCACGGAGAGCTATGTATCTGAAATTCTTAGTGGATCTAAACCATTAGAACCTGGGGTGCAGTAATGTGCTATCTCTAGCAGAACACACTACATGATCTGCTTTTCTACAGCCAGTCCCTCAGAGCTTCACACTCGCTAGCAGCTCCCAATGGTTTAGCTGGTTTGCTGTCAGTTCATGGCCTGGGAAAGTTATGATAATGGAAAAACCTATTCATAGATAGTTTACAAAGGGTAAGTCCTAAGGGCTACATGTTTTTTTTTGGATGCAGTGTCATGGAGGTAGTAAATGTTGATAACTCAGCCTGCCAGCCCAGACATTCACTAGAAGGGAGGTGAGCCTGTAAAAATACTGTAGCCATGGATTTTAGCATTCAGTCATTTGAAAGGTGACTGAGGAAGCTTGGATCAAAATAGGATGCAAGGGAAACAGTGCTCAGTGTGTATTGGTGCTTCTTTTCAGGAGGGGAAACAGGAGGGTGGGTGCACAAGTCTGACAGCTCCTGCAACAGCTGTCTGAGAAGAAGGTCTACCTGACTCCTTTTTTTCCTAAGACAACTGCATACTCCCAAAAAGGTAAATCCATTTAATCTCCAAGTCTGATTCAAAACATCTGCAGTTGCCCTATTGCCCTACTATTCTGGCTTCCTTAGAAAATTTCAAAGAATAAAAGAGGTCTGTACAAAGCAAGATGTATGTCTGCAGGACCATCATCACGGTCCTGCAGATGTGCCAAGGCATGCTGGTGACAATTCACTCTCCTCAGTTCCAATGCCAAGATCTCATCCACACAAAAAGCAGTGGCACAGCCTCTCTTCAGTCTGGACTTCTGTAGCCCAGAAGCAGTGAGTCAGAGGCATCTGTGCTCTTCCATGACAGATCCTTCTGAAGGTCAAGTGCTCCTCATGTAGGGGATGCCAGAGCAGGACAGGCAGCTGTGAAACCATAAGGGCTGCATGGTTAGAAATTCTCTTTAGAGGAGTTTATGTTTTTAGATGCTGCAAAAGCAGCCAGTCATCCTGGCTGTTCATTCTCAAGATTTCTGTTCTGCGCTCATCTGAATAAGCTTCAGAGAAGGAGAATTGTATTTTTCTTTTCTTCTGAAAACGCAATTTGTGCCCTGCCCCCTCTCCAAGAATGTGACAACAGTAACATCCCATTAGTGCACAGCAATGCACCCAGTCAGAATTGGGAATTGGGAATACTTAGATGGTAGATCAGCTGACATCAGCTTTACTCCTACAAAGGCAGCAGAGCATCTGTATTGCTTACACACCATCCCCAGCACTGCTTCTCAACCTTGTTCCATACTAGAAGACAATAAAAACACTAAATCTTGTTCCAAATCCCTAAATTTAGCAAGACTTCTCAGCTTATCAAAGGGCATCCCAAAATAATCTTATTACCAAAGGGGGAAAAGCTTTGGCCTTTAAGGGTATGGATTAGTTAACTCAACCTTGCATCAACACTGCTAATATTGCCTCTCTCTGGTTGTCTCCAACATGTTTGCTCTGCCAGGGGTTAGTCATGGGGGAGTCTATGTCCAGACAATTTTTCAGAGGGTTTACTGAGGACCCCTGTAGCTTGGGGATCCACTCAAATGCTTT
Source organism: Agapornis roseicollis (assembly GCA_002631895.1). Classification (NCBI taxonomy): domain Eukaryota; kingdom Metazoa; phylum Chordata; class Aves; order Psittaciformes; family Psittacidae; genus Agapornis; species Agapornis roseicollis. Next base: position 222,404 of record NDXB01009347.1, read on the forward strand.
TCCAGATTTCAAAGGTTCTGTGAACATGCTGGAGGCAATAATAGATGATTAATATAATTGCAGATAAAAATATATCACATTTCCATTGCCAAGATCATTAAAAAAAGCAATTTGGTGTGGTATTTTCATTTAACAGATCAAATTCAGTTTATTTACTCAACGCCTTTAATTAGGTATTTGCATGAATGTCTGTTCCTACAGGGGATACACTTCAAAACATTCCTCCAAGCTTGAGAACTCCTGCTATCTAAAACAAGCAGGTGTGTGCAGCAGAGGACACAGAGACAACAGGCATGGTAATAACGACTTGTGGCTTTGTATAACAGTCCTATGGTGTTGCTATCATTTGTGCACTACAAAAGCCTTACCAAGTTGCTTTTTTTTAGCTTTGAATATGAGAAGATGGTTTGAAGTGATTAAAATAGTTTTATTTGAAATCCTGTACTCTGCTGCTTCCTATTTCTTGCTTCTGCTCCAAGTTCCAGGACTGGGATGCAAGCTGTGAAAAAGTCTGCTCACCCATGTGCAGCGAGGGCTATTTTGCATAGCACTTTCCTGCTTCAACTGGAGCGTGACTCTGGGGAACAGAGCAGGTACTTGTGCCCTTCTCAGTTCTGGATTGTCCATCCACTTTGGTTTGCTTGCGCTAAAGATCAAGCATGTGTACTGTCTGAATTTTACATTTAAGTGGATTATATTTTTAAAAACATTACTTTTGATTGACAGTGGGGTTAATTTTTTGAGTCAGCATATATACTTTAATACGTCTTTCCAGCCTCAAAGGCACATGATTAGCAATGCCATAATTGTTTGGCACTATGTTTTCCCTGCAAGGAATACAGACTGTACCGCTGGCTTTTTTCTTCCTCTCTGCCTGTTCCTGCTGGTGCGACCTTGGCAGCTGTAATGCAACAGATGCCTCTTTCTCGCTTGTTTATCTGTGCGTGAGAGACTTCTGAGGCCCCAACTTCAGTGCCAGCTGTGAATCGTCTCCAGATTGTTTTTTCAAAATTTGCCTCCTCACAGTCTGGCTTAGTATTTCTGCTCCCTGCGATCTTAGGGATCAGTCTTCACTGACATTTCCACACACACACACACACACAAACACACTTCCCCCCCTTATCATTTCTGAGCAGCAGCAGAATTCCTTCCTCATTGACTCAACACAAGTTCTTTTTGACTGTTGTTTTAGAAGTGGAAGGATTTATTTCTTTCCTCCCTACTTGTTTTCCTCTTTATCTAAACATAAGTTTTACGGAATAGCCACAATATAGATTCTGTAGCTCAAAATAGCCAGGTCAGAAAATGTAAAAGAGACCACCAGCAATAAGAAGAGATAACAAAATACACCCCTCAAATCAGTGTCAAACAGAGAATCCCCATCTTCACAACAGCTGCAAAGATATTAGGCTATTTAGCAGCCTACTGCTTGGAAAAGGGAGAGCCTCATCTTCATTTTTAGCTGCAACAGTGATTTATAGGATGAATAAATGATTTGCATATACGATGATGACTGGTTTAAATGTAAACGTTGTGAAAGGCTTCTTATGTAAGCACATACCATTGCCTGAGAGATCCTTGTACATAAAAGCCACAGCTGGAGCAAGTGGCTTTTTAAGCATTTGTTTTATGAAGTACACTTTTCTTTGCAATGGTTGTTATCTTTCATTAACTTTTATATCAGCTTTATAAAAAAAACCTAACCAACCAAAAACTTGAACTTACAACATGATCTGTATACTTTCAGTAGTGAAGTTATGCAAAATACTTGACACTGGTAAATAGATGCATGTAATATACTTTTATCTTAAGGATGTCACATCTGATTGGAAGTTATACTACCACAACTGATGAGGTCTTACAAGTGATGCAGGCATAAGGACCAAATATACTAAGTTATGGAATGCAAAACCTGACAGGTGGCTGCGTCGGATCTCATAGGCTGGGCTCAGTGGAGGGTATCTGCTTAGGACTACTACCACATGTAGCAAAGGGTACAGCCATTGGACCCTGATGAGCAGTGGCCCATTGTAAACAATAGCTATCAATTTACTGCAAATCCCAACTGGTAATTTAGATTTTGGGAAATGGAGCAGCTTAAATCACCTTTATTCTGAAATTGGGCAAGTAAATTCAAATTTGATAAAAAATCATCTATTCCAATCTCTTCCCTTCTATTTTATTATTTTAACACATTGCAAGAATTAATTTGGTATGTAATAGTAACTGTTTTCCTGAGATAAGGATTATGGGTACTGTGTTCAGATGAATTTTATTTAGTCTCAAGAGCATCTTTTCCTACTGCTCCTCCAAATTTCTGTTTTGGGAGCAAAACCAAAAACTTGGGTTTCCCTCCAACACATTCCCCATGTGGTATTGTTTAGCCTGGAGAAGGGAAGGCTGTGTGGTGACCTCATAGGAACCTTCCAGTACCTGAAGGGGGCCTTTAGGGATGCTGGGGAGGGACTCTTCAATAGGGACCGTAGTGACAGGACAAGGAGTAATGGGTTCAAGCTTAAACAGGAGAGGTTTAGATTAGATATAAGAAAGAAATTCTTTACTGTAAGGGTGGTGAGGCACTGGAATGGGATGCCCTAGGAAGTTGTGAGTGCTCCATCCCTGGCAGTGTTTAAGGCCAGGTTGGACGAAGCCTTGGGTGACATAGTTTAGTGTGAGGTGTCCCTGCTTATGGCAAGGGAGTTGGAACTAGATGATCTTAAGGTCCTTTCCAACCCTGACTATTCTATGATTCAATGAGTCTATGAATACCATGGTAGCCTTGTGATAACTTCTCACAAACATTCCCAGATAACACTCAGAGGGGCAAAGCTGTCAGCTCTGCCCCGGCACTAGTATCTTCATTTAAGTTTACTGCCTTCCCAGAATGCTTAATGAAGTTGGATGGCTGGTGGTGGTCACTGCCCTGTTACTGGTGGGGGTTGTGATGGCTGCAAGTGTTTGTATACTAGTGTGGTTTTTCTCAAGTAGATTGCTTGGGATGAAATCTGTTATGGTTTGCTGCATTGTTTGTTATAGGTTGCTGCATTCCTACTAGCTGTGCAGTAGATAAGTTCGTCTACTGGCCCAAAATAGCCTTTTCAAGAGTCTGAATAATGAAAACACTGCAGACACTTGTCTTCTCTAAAAGAGTCACAAAGGCCCTTCCTATCTGCTTCGCATCTTTAGTTTTGGAGAAGGCAAACCCACCATATATTCAGATTTGAAGGCTTAAGGAAGAGGCAGGAAACAACACTTGGGCATAGCCCTAATTCACTGGGCAGGTGAAACAAATGGCGCACAGCTTTTTGTTGCTTCAGTCTCTTTCCCCTGCTATGCCTCAGTACCCGCCCTGCATTCATCTTTCCAGATTGCATGTCTGGCACAGTACATACACTAAACAGAGGACAGCTGAAACTTGTTACCAGTATTCTGAATGCCCCCTAGTGGAAATGCGACTTGTGGAAATTGGGCCAACTGGAAAAGCCTCCCCAGAACCCTTAACACAGATGTAAAGGTCTGTCTTTATTAAAAAAGAGAAAGAAGGGGATGAACAGAGTTGACTTATTACTAGCAGAACCTCAATAATCTGCTTACCTTGTGAAGAAGCAAACAAAAACCATAATGACACCTTGCTCTAATTTGAAAAAAGAAATGAACAGCAGCTTTGGTGTGCCACTTGGAGCACCTTTGAGTGGTTTCGTTTTCAGCAGATGAGAGGTGCTTTTGGGGAGTGTGTGTTAGCACTATGTCTTTGTTTTAAGTCCCTCTATGGGGTACTCTGCACCAAATCGGAGTCCCAACTCACTCAAAACCAGATGACATAGTAAAGAAAGTGGAAATCTCACTTCATGATGAGCAAACACACAGCTTCCTTAATTCAAACTTAAATAGCATAAGTAATTCAGGTACTATAGCAGCAAGGTTCTGTTCCCATCCATTTATTCGATCTGCTTATAACACAAGAGAATTGATGTAGAAGGGATACATAGGGCCTGTATATCCTATATGTCTTACTGAAACATGGAGAATACTGGGGCTCTACATACATCGTAAGACCTCTAAAAAGGGATAAGACATCCTTTACTTAGCATTGATAATCACAGAATCATAAAATAGTTTGTCTTGGAAGGGACATTCAAAAGTCATCTAGTCCAACCTCCCTGCAATGAGCAGGGCCGCCTTAAACTAGATTAGGTTGTCCAAAACCACATCCATGTTCTTTAATTGCAGAGACATAGCAGGTATTCAACAATGCCAACTCAGGCACTTGGGCAGAGCTGGAGCAAGGGCAGATTGCACAGCACCTGATATACCACAAGCAGAGGAGATGTGAAAGCCCTCAAATCTACTTGAAATTACAAGACTGCTTTAATTTTGCCCACACCTGTCCCTACTGGAAGCAAGAACAAGGCTTTAAAAGGCTGCAACTTGATGGCAGCACAAGAGTAGCAGCAGCAGAGGGGGGATGTCCAAAATGTACAGGGAGCATAAAAGTCTGTTGCTGGGGTTCAAGACTACTCCCTGTGTCTTCCCATCTGAAATGTTTGTTTCTTTGATGTCTTAACAGCCAGACAGAGGAAGGGTGAAGCAGTAATTGTAAGTAGCAGTGATTTGGGTACGTGTAATTGCTCTGGATGTCTAAATGCTGCTATAGGGTCCCAGAGGTATTGACCAGCATTCATTAAATGGCTGACAACCTTAACACACAGAGACTCAGTATGCCATTCAGGTTGCCCCACTACAGTTTGCAAGGCTTCACTGATTTTTGTGAATACAAATAAAATATGTTTTAGCCTTCCTAAAACATTACATAAATGCTTACTATGATGTACTTAATCATGCCTTCCCCCACACAACCCAAATCAACAAATGCATCCTTTCTATAACAAGAGGGTTTGTCACTGATAACACAGTTTTCACCATATTATTGTTTGATATGGTATCCGTGACCTTTCCGTTTTACCATATTCTGAAGACAGTGAAGAAATAATGAGACAAACATTTCAAAATAGCCTACAGCTGAATAAATAGGCACATCCCTGAATTATTCCATGAGAAAAAAAATAAAATAAAAAAATAAATCTGTGATTTCCTTTAGTTTAGAAAATAGCACAAGGATGGGAATTCAAGATACCTCGAGACTAACAGAAAGTTCCATAACATTGCTATGCAACTCCTACGCATCCTATGAGCTGAAAAGAAAGCTATGCAAAGATGCATATTTTTCCCCTCAAACATATATATCCCTCAGGAAACCATTCAAGTATTAAATTTGAGCTTGAGTGTGAAAAAGTGTACCAGACAGAACCATCTGCTTGTCAAAAATAATTAATGCATGTCTTATTCATATACCTCCCAAATTGCATGTGATCATATATGCGTAATATGGCCATCATACATATGAAAAAAATCAGATCACATGTACATCACAGACAGAAGTGGCGCATGTGATTGCCTACATATGCTGTAGTACAACAATGTCCACAAAAAGACAAAAGCTGAGCCCACTCCTGCTTCCAGTTGTCAGCCAAGCCTTCTATTATCCCAGCCTATGGTCTAGTTACAAGAAGGGATGCAAAAGGACTTAAAATACCGCACCTAAATGTCAGCAGTAGGAGACAATAGCAGATCAATACCAGGTGCTTGGATCAGGCTTTGCTGTGAACAAAGTGTTCTGAAAGGCCCTGGATTATTGCCCAACTCTACCTGGGAAATATCTATAACTGCAATGTGTTGCATTTGGAAAGCTTATGCTTTGACTTCTGCTGGTGTGGGAAACAGCTGCAGAGTGGAACATTTAGAGGCTTAAACTGCAAAAGCTTGGAAAAGTGGAAATAGAAGTTGGCTAGCAGGAAAAAAAAAATCAATTCTGTGCCTTACAAAGCAATCCAGAGTGCTGAATAGTTGGTTAACAAGTTTTCACTCTGTGTTGTAGCTTGGTGACATCAGAACAAGTAACAGCTACTATGAAAGGATTAGTATGAGAAGAAAGCACAACAGATTGATGGGAAAAATATAAACATTCATGCTTGCCAGTAAATCTGAGCACAGCATAAAAGGAAAGCTAACGTACTAAACTTTAACAGACAGGATTCTTCAGCAGGACTTCAGCTGATCACTTTGCCCCTTCCAGTAGTCAAAAAAAGCCAAAGTAAATGGGCAAATTCTAACCAACAGATTAGGCTTTTAATAATGTCCAGAAACGAAGTCAAGAGACAAGCTTTCCAAAATAGATTAATCTATTTTTAATGGTTTTCCCCTTCATAGATGCCAGATACAGGCTACATGTAATTAAAAATTACAAAAATAGCAGAGAACAGTCAGTTATAATCTTGAAAGGATGCTTTCACTTGGTATTTCATGCAAAATGATTTAACTTTAAATAGTATTGGCAGCAAAACCGCTTACACCTGATTCAAAAGTTCATCTTATCAGTTAAGTACTAGCTGTGTGTTGGTTTACCTATGTGGCAGTGGTAGAATGCAAACTAATATTAATTTATAGTCCATCCAGCATTAAATTTTAATGCTTTCTTATTGACTGTTCCATTAGGATGGCATGAATTATAATAACTATTTACTCTTCTGTATATTATTGCTAAAAAAAAAAGTCAGCAGTATCATTTTCTTTGGTACAAATATATTCCTTGACAACACAGAGGATTCAGGCCATTCCCCTACAGAAACCTTTTTTAAAGATTTAATTTTCTCCCCAGTAAGAGTATGGGATGTTAACAGAGGTTAACACAAACACAGGTGGTAGAATTAATCCTTATGATACATGTAGAGCTTTGCTGAAAGAGCCCACATTGTGTCATGGAGTATGGTACCAGAATGCCTATTCACTTTGAGTTCCCTTCCGTGAGGAAAAAGGGGTAGTTAATCTACCTGGGACAAATCCTTATCTGTAAGACAGAAACTTCAGTAATTCATCAGATCTTGCACTGTAAATGAGGTTTAAATTTCTATAATCAAAGATATTTGATTGCTTTAAAAGACTGATAGAGCTTCCATCCTGGTAAAATCCTATGCAGCTACTCTAAGGCACTAACGCTCCTTGACATTACTCTGGCTCTGTGAAGTGGCTATAAGTGCCTGTAAGTGCAATGCACATCAATTTTAAAGCCTCCTTACAGAGTCAGAGAAGTGCAATGCAGGCACAGTATAAATGAAAATCCATTTTTGTCTGATGAAGTCAAAACCAAAAAGCATCTATTCATAAAATAGTCCTGTAGTATAGTTGAATGCAATCAATATAGTCAACATATTAGAAATCTGTTGTAATGAAATTAAATGAAAAAATAATATTTTTTTTTTAATTATTTGTATTACAGCAGCAGCCAGGAGCTGCACAACCCAGGGTTCCCTGTGCTTTGGATGAGAGATGTTTCCAACAGAACAACAGACCCTGTTGAAAATAACTTACAGTCACAAGAGGAATAATTTATTTGGAATCTGCCCAGCAAGCTGCTGTCTCTTCCTAAAGAGACCATTTTTACTATCAGTGAGTTTTCTCTGTCCACATAGGACAGACACTTCCTTTTTCAGCACTCACTTCTGAGGCACCCTGTTGAAAGACTCTGTGTGTGTGGCATTGCATCTCTCCCCATCCTTTTATGAACTGTTTCAAAGTACCCTTCCTAGACACAAAAAAGCTTGAATGGTTCACGTCATCATTCAATAGCTTCTGTTGATGTTACATCTCCATTAGGGTTGAGCGAGGACTTAAATGCAATTCCCTGCACAGGTTTCCAGCCTCTGTCAGTCCTCCATTAGCAGTTGAAGTCTGACGCACCCTTCACTGAACTCAACGTGTGTTTCTACTTGCAGTACTGGGCTTGGATACTGAGACCACAGCCTTGCTGGGGGCAAAGACCTGGGCTTTACCCTACAGCTCAGCATTACAGAAATGTACAGCTCTGTGTTAAGTACCAGGAAGTAATTCCAAGTACGGGGTTTTTCTCCTTTTATAGAATGCACTTCTAAAAAGTCATTCATGAATAAGACTCCTGATCCATACATAGTGGGACACAATGGGTATTTACAGTCCAGAACCCACTACAGTAAATATTGCACTATTTACACTCATCTGCCATAACTCTAATACTATTGTTATGGCTGTCCCATTTAATGTAGTCTAGGAATGCTCTTCAAGCCAGTATCAATTATATTTGCAAGTAAACTAATGCTTTGGGTTAAACAAAGGGAAAACATTCTTCCTCTGAGAAATTTAATACTTTGCATCTATTCCAAGTAAATCTTGTGTTTTATTCAATTAACTACCACAGAAGACTACAATGATCCAGAAAGCATTACCTGAAAACATCAATGCTACAATAATAACATTGGATGAGCCATGAACAATTACCAATAACATAATCATGATGCATCAACTTTAATAAGAACTTCAAAATAGTCCTTTAATTTCACAGTAATTATTTAATGTTATTTTCAACTCATCTCCTTTTCTACAAGCATTTGCACAAAGCTGTTTCTAATTTAAAGGCTGATATTTTGTGACACATGGCATGTAAAATACCAGGTAGCATGAATCTTCTAGAATAATATGCGTTCTCATCCTCTTCAACATTCCTGTTTGCAAGACTAGATCTTGCAGGCATGTCAAGCCAAACACTTGGTACCAAACCCAAACAGATTTTTTCTATTTTGCAACCCTACAAGTCCCCAGTGATGGTCTGGATTTGTCAGTCTAAGCTTTACTGATCTCAGGAAAGGTTTCAAATGGAATGTCTTTGACTCCTTTCCCTTCTGTACTAAAAAGAAAGAACCAACTCAAAACCCAAATAAAGCCCAAACTCAGAGGTTTAAAGATGAGATACAGAGAGAAAGAATTTCTGACCTAATCCATTGTGCCATCATGGATATTTGATGTAACAAGAAATTTTTGCAATATAGTGTCACATAATGGGTGCGACTTGATCAGATGTATCATTCCAGCCTCAGTACGATGGTTTCAAAAGGCAATACTATTTCTCATTACATGCACAGCACAGCTCTTAAAATGCCACTTTTCTCATACAGATCAGGGTCTTTCCAGCAGCTGTCTTTATAATTATGTTTATTATCAGCATCAATTTCCATTTCACCATTCACCTCAGAGGAACAGCAGATGCCTTTCAACATTTAAAAGGCAAACTGACAATAATTGCTCTACCCACTATAGAAACACAGTCAGTGCTGGGGTGAAGTGAGGCAGTTTTTCCCAAATCACAGTAACCCCTAATAGCAAGTTAGTCAGCAACTAGGGACTAATGCTGGCCAGTTTTTTCCAAGATTTCCTTCAGCTTTTATTCAGGGTTGAAATACAATTTGCACAGAGGGAATGTATGTATAAATATATACATAAATACATATAAGCATAAATATATTTATGATGGATAGTGTGGAGAAGCATGTTTGAAGAGATTACTAGAAGTACCTAAATCTTCAGGAAAGGAATGATTTATTGAGATTTCTTTAAACTCCTCACTCAGTGAGGTGTGTGAGAAACCCAAACTCCATTAAAAAGAAGAAAACAATCAATTTCTCGTCTTCCTGAAGAAAGGGAAAACCTTGACTTCATTAACACAGAAAGTGCAAAACCCAGAAGAGAGATAAAGAGGCCCAAAAATACATTCCTTTTCAGAATATCAACACTCTTTATTTTAAATGCCAATATTTTTCTTTTCTTTTTAGTATGGGTTATTACTTCTCAAACATTCAGGTCTGATAGTGCAGCATCTACCCAAATGTTTAGCAAACTTGACAATACTTAGCTCTAGTATCTTCAAAGCCTGAGAAAGCATAGGAACATCATCATTTCACACATCAGATCTATTTAAGAACAGATACAAAGTATCGCTCACAAGCCATAACAGAGACAATATCGTCCCAGCAATAAAACTATGGAATAGAAAAATTACAGAAATATTATCCATTTTCAAGTTTCATGAAAACAACAATCAAAAGTGAACAAGATTCTGGTCATGCTGCTTTCACTGGAGAAACGCTAAAGGAAAAATTACAGCTTAACACAGAGTAATGAAATTAAACATTTTATCCTCAGCTTGAAGAAGGCTGCCCAGCCAAAACTGAAATTAAGCTAGCTTTCAATATGTAAAGTTTAAAAGCTTTTGCTGGTTTTCTAGTTACTTTTGCTGTTGTTACTGGTGATGCAGAAATGCTAAGTTGAATGACTGCATGAATCTGTCAAATATCATAATAAAATTGGATACAGAAACCGTACAGATAAGGCTATTTCTGAATAAAGGATATCTTTGCATAAGCAGGCAAGATAAAAACCAGAAAACACATTACACTGGATCAAACCAATGATCAGTTTAATTGAGCTCATAGTATGACAGACAGAGTCAGCCAAAGTGCAAAAAGACTTTCACAAACCTGCTTAAAGGCACAAATTTTCTATTGTTGAGATATTAATATTCCTTGCAAAAGCTTTTCTTATACTAATCTTCATGCTTACAATTGTGAATGCTTTTTGATCATGTAAACAGAGAAGCACAGAGAAGACCTGACTAGAAAGTGCAAGTAGATAAATTAATTCTGTAAAAAGCATAATTCATTCCAGGAAGCATAAAAACCAAGAAGGATGCTGTACTTTCAGCTTAGCCTTTATCTTCATCCCTAATACTTAAAATTTTACTTAAGTCATGGAGTGTGATCATCCCTCCTAAAGCATGCTACTGTTATTCATTACAGCAGCAGTATTCTTAATTTTGGTACAATTTTCATATTCTTCCCAAACCTGGAAGAATTTTTCTCTCACACCTTCCTGTGGCAGCAAGCTCTGTGTGTGAAAATAATGTCCTTGTATTCAATTTGAACTCAAACATTGAAAATTACAGGTTTTCCAATAGTTCATAAGCTTTTGTTTTCCAGGGAAGTGGTGGAATCTCTGTCCCTGGAAGTGCTCAAAACCTGTGTAGATGAGGACCTCAGTGATATAGTTTAGTGGTGGTCTTGGCAGTCCTGAGGTAATGGTTGGACTTGATGATCTTAAACCTAGTTGATTCTGTTATTCTTCAGATTATGCCTTGCAGCAGAACTTCAAGTAATACAGGGAAATATCTCGGGGAAGTAGTAAGAAAGAAAACTATTTAACAGGAATCTGGGTGGGAAATCTTATTGCTCTGTATTATGCTACTGTGGTTCCTTCCTCCCTGTACCTTGTTGTGTATCTGTTCAGCAATGACCATGGCCATTTGTCTATCTGCCTGTGAAGAAGAGGAAAAGATGTCCTGATAATCTGTTTAGTCCCATCCCCTTCTTTCTCTTTATAAGAGAAAAGGGCTCCAAACTTCCAGGTGCCTAGGCTCTGTGCACCACACACATCCCTTATCTCTTCTCATACTGTAAGGTTATTTTGTACCTCCCCAGTCAGAAACACACTTCTTATTGCTTGGCTGCTGAATGACTGATTATTTCTCTTTGTTCAACAACCTACTGTCTTTTCCTACAGGAGACCATTCATTTCTGCCCAACTCCTTCAGGCCTCAGCACCTTTCAAACACTCACCCAAATTCCCCCATTTCAGGACCTTCTTATCCCCTAACCATATCACAGGTCCATTTACTCCATCTCACTTCTGCAACCACACCTGGTGCCTCAGGCTTCCTCATGATGTTCTCTTTGTGGTCTCCCTTTCAAAACTGAATAACACCAATATTTTAAAATTTTGCTATGTATTAGATTTACTCAAGCCTCAAAACATACTCATCAGCCATATCTGAGTCCAGCCCTGCATGCAGTGTTCCCAATGAAGCTACAGTGCTTACTTATATAATTATATTAATATAATCACATTATAATTACCCTCTGTACTATCCTTCATCCCATGTTTTTTAATGCATTTTAACATCTTGTTTGCATTTTGTTAATTCCTTTTTTTCTGAATCCTGCTAAGCTCCTGGCCTCAGTGATGCATTGTGGTGATGTAGCTCCAGAGGTGCACTGTAATCCAAGCAATTACTGTTGTCCGTTATCGACTAATTTCCATTGTCTATAGAAAAACTCAAGGTCACACTATTCCACTGCAGCTTTGGGCTGATCACCCAAAAGAATATGGCATTAATAATTCCTATTTAAATGCTACAACAGATGAATAGCAAACACATTAACAGTAGTTCAGCTATGAAGATTATGCTTAAGGCAGAGATTATCACAGTGCCAGATCCCTGAAGGTGCTGAGTACTCACAATTCCTTTTTGCATTCCTTCTGGGTCAGTGCAAGAGGGCTGGTTCTAGCATGGCACAGTGTAACAAGAATTGCAGTGGAGTGCATGGAGTGCATGAAAAGTGCCTTCCCTTCACACCATGGTGTCATGGTCTGACTATAGTTCCACCTGCTTTGAATAAAAATATCACCTGCTAGAAAACTGCTACAGCTTTTTCTCTCTGCAAAAGAGCACAGAACTCCCTGAGAAAGAAATGCATGTCACCAAAAATGGAAAGGGGTGGAGGGAAGAGTGCAAAAAAGGTGGTCCCTCCAGTCCAAGCCTACTGCCTGAGGACATGGAAGGGTTGATGTAACACTGATGTAACACTGATGTCTACATCAGTGCAAGGAGACAAGCAGACCATCACACCTGGGACAGGGATGGCCAGCTGCCCACTGCCTTTGCTTCCTGGGGCTCCAGTCTCCAAAGTGTGGGAATCCTCCATGGGGAAGAAGCCCAGTGCAGAGAGAAACATTGGCACTATCATACTGCATTCTGCATCTTCTGTTAAATATGTCTTGACATCACATTTAGCTGTGCTTGAAACAGTCCAGTTTGTCATGACTAATACTTATGAAGCCAGTCATCACCCCTGACAGAACTGAGGTCCTTCAGGTATGGAACTGTGCCTGAAGGGCAGCCTCTGCTAACAACAAATATAAGATTTTTACACAGGCTAAAGGTTATCGTGTGCAGCCTTGAATGGCTTGTCATCATCCTGCCCCCTACTAAACTTGACAAGCTCAAGACACGACAAGATTTCCCTTTTTTTCCCCTACAATATTTTAAGTCTAATGCTCAAAACAGTGCAAATTTGCACAAAGATGTGCAAGAGTGCACATAATGCTGATAGATAGTGCAGAATGCACGTTTGCTTTCCAGCTCTCTGTTATCCTTCTGCAATGTTAGTGAAAGTATTTGTTCTTCCTGAGCTAATTTTTAATCATTTTCAGGAGCTAATGTGCATTTATTAAGCAGATCAATATTTTGTATGCTATGCTTTCAGGAAAGTCAAATGAATTATAGACTGCTTGACATTTGTCTTCTGGTGCAATAACATGTTTCAGAAACTCAAGAAAATTTATAAGCCAAGAACTCCCTTTTCCTGAGTCCAAGCAAACAACTCTCTATCATGTGCTTGCAGAAGTGAAACATATTTCTCCCTTGTCAGTTATATTCTTACCAAAGAATTGAATTGACACTGGATTTTTTTCATGAGCATTGCTTATATATAGCAACTGCATTAGCCCCTCTGGCAATCCTCTTGAACTACCCCATCCTTGGATATGGATCAAAAAATGGTTGCCAAAGCTTTCAATTCCACTTGCTGCTTCAGTCTCGGTTCTCGGATGTAACTCATCTGGCCTCAGTCCCTTGTCAACTTTTAACAGCTCTAATTGCCTAACTATCTGCTCTGGCATAATCATAAAACCTTTTAGCATTTCGTATTGCCCCCAGGAAAAAGTATTCTAGTCTCTGCAACGACCTTCAGCTTTTTCTGTTAATACTACGAGCAAAAAACTCATGGAAGCTCTTTGCAATGCATCTGTCACTCCCTACTCAAGCCTCTTAAAGCCCCCATTGACCTCTGCATTGCCACATTGTTTCTGTGGTATTTAAAGACATTCCTGCTGTTTATCTGTAACCCAGTTACTATGTAACTGGCCCAGCATAATTTTTGGATGCCTTTCTCTTTGTGCAGTTTTTTTATTATTATTATTTATATTTTTTTCATAGCAATGATGTGACAAGACTGACAGCTGCATTGAACAAAGGGCTCTTTTACTTTTTTTTTTTTTTTAAAGGAAAGCCATAATTAAAAACTCTTTCCCTCTTTTTTTA